>WSYQ01000350.1:0-22890 GCA_011426435.1 Lysiphlebus fabarum | reverse complement strand
TATTTTAGTTGTGACTTTCTTAACACTGTCTCATTTAGAAAATATCAACCGAAGGTGACACAGATTAATCAGTCGCATCACCCACACTAAAAATACTTACTTTCGTTTACAAATATTATATTTTTTTGTCATTGAAATAAAAAACAATAATAAAATAATAATAATAATCAAAAAATATATATATAAATGAGAACTTAAAATACATTTTGATGAAAATAAAAATAAAAAATATGTTATTTACATTCAGGTGTTGATAAAAAATTATAAAAGTGATGTTAATATAAATATATATAAATAAAAATAGTTAATATTATTTATTAAATTGGAATGACTAATAAAAAAAAAATTATTAATTATTATTGTAAATTTAAATAAACGTTATGAATTATTATAATACGGATATGCAGTTTGGTATTATTAAAAACTCAAATTTTTCATGGAATAAAATAACAGATAATTCAAGATATAATTTATTAAAAAATCTTGTACATGTTGCATTATTTTATTTTGCTGTTGTTGCAGCATTATGGTGTGTTCCTAATTGTTTTTATAATCGGTGAGATATATTATATTGATAAATAATATCATAATTTAAAAATATATAAATAAAATACAACAATAAGAATTAATTTAATATTATAAAAATATAAATTGATATATATATATATTTAATTAAAATTTATTTTTTGATTACAGTATATCAGAGACTGGACAAGCAGTTGTATTGACACTTGTTGATACAGCATCAGCAGAACTTCAAAATTTAGCTGAACCACAATTATCATCATCAGATATTAAATTAAAAACAGAAAAAAATATATCATTATTATTAACAGATACAATTGAAAAAAATACAGATACACTAGTCTCACAATTACCTCATACAACAACAAAAATTTATTTAACAAATGAAAATAATAATAATACAAATGATGATAATATATTAGATGATAATAATAATGATATATCTGATAATTTAAATAATGAAAAAATAAAAATATCATCATCATCATCAGTTGTATTTGATAATGCAAAATTTATAAATAATAATGATGATACTAATGGTGTTGGTAGTGTTGGTAGTGTTGGTAATGTTGTTAGTAATAATGGTGTTATTATTGATGGTATTATTAATCAAGGTAGTAAAGATAATCATGAAGATATACCATCATTTAGTGAATGGGCACAAAAACGTCTTGAAGAAGCTGAAAAAAAAAAAAATCATCAAAATGCATCAATACAAAATTCAAGTAATAATTCTAAAAATATTGGTAATATAAAAGTCAGATCTAAAAATTATGCATCACCAGATTGTGGTGCTAAGATTGTTGCTGCTAATCCAGAATCAAGAAGTGCTAGAAGTGTACTTGTATCAACACGTGATGAATATATGTTAAATACATGTACAACACGTGTATGGTTTGTTGTTGAATTATGTGAAGCAATACAAGCTAAAAAAATTGAAATTGCTAATTTTGAATTATTTAGTTCATCACCAAAAGATTTTACAGTATTTGTTAGTGATCGTTTAACATCACGTGATTGGAGTTTAGTTGGAAAATTTACAGCACAAGATGAACGTGATATACAATCATTTACATTAAAACCACATTTATTTGGTAAATTTATTAAAATTGAATTACATTCACATTATGGTAGTGAACATTTTTGTCCAATATCATTATTTCGTGCATATGGTACATCAGAATTTGAAGTATTAGAAACAGAAACTGAAGTACAAGAAACAATTGATAATAGTAATAATAATAATAATAATAATATTAATAATGATGATGAAGATGATGATGATGATGATGATGATGAAGAAATATTTGATAGTAATGGTAATGATTCATCAAGAAATTTATTTGGTACTGCTAGAGATGCTGTTATTAGAATTGTTAAAAAAGCTGCTGGAGTATTAGTTAAAAATGATAATGATAATAATAATAATAATAGTGATAATAAAACATTTAATCATATAAATAATAATAATAATAATAATAGTAATAATATTAAAAATTTATTTGACAATTGTATAACACCAAAATATAATATTATCTGTCATAATTGTACAGATAATGTATTTGATAAAATTTATCAATTAATAAGTTGTCATATTAATTATTTAAATAAAATTATTAATATACCATTTGTAAATAATACACTTTGTAATACAAATATATGCTATAATTATGGTATTAATATTAATAATACATTATTTAATAATAATTTTAATAATATACAAAATTTATTATTTTTAAAAACAATTTATACACAAGAATATATTATTTCATTGTGTAATTTATTGGCTATAAATAATAATATATTATTATTAAATTTAACTTATGATAATATTATTGAAAAGCCTAATGTAACATTGTCAATATCATTGTCAACACTATCAGATTCAGAATCAGAATCATCATCATCATCATCATCGTTAGCATCACCATCATCTTTATCATCTTCATCATCATCATCATCATCACTTAATAATATTGATGAGTTGAATAATAAAATTACAGAAAGTATAATAACACAAACAACAATTGATTGTAATACTGATACAGATAATTTAAATTGTCATCATTCATCAGCATCAGTATCAGCATCATTGTCATCTTCATCTTCATCATCATCAAAAGAATTAAATATTATACAATCAGATGTATCAACAAATGATGCTATTGATATAAATACTGGCCTATTAAATGATAATACAGCATCAACAATAATAATTGGTACACAAATAAAACCATCAAAAACATTAACTAAAAATGATTATAAACGTGAATCATCAATTCCAAATTTAGAACCAAGTAAAGATAATATTAATGAAATAATACAAGATGATATATTAACAACAACGCCATCACCATTTATAAATAAAGAAACAATAAATTTAAAAATAATTGAAGAATCAACAATATATGGTACACCAACAGAAAAAATACAAATATCATCAAAAAATATTCATGATAATAATTATGATAATACAATTATTGATTTAAATATTAAAACAGATATATTATTAAATCATAAAAATGATAATAATCCAACAATTAAAAACTATGATGATAAACAAAAAGATAAATTAAAAGATAATGATGATAAAGATAATATTAATTCAAATGAACAATTAAATGATGATACATTATATTCTGATTTACGTGAATTTGAAAATAGCGATACATTAAATAATAATATAAATAATAATCCATCAATTGTAATACAACAACCAACAGCAAGTACAACACCACAACAAAAAGAATCAGTTTTTTTAAGATTATCAAATAGAATAAAAGCACTTGAAAGAAATATGTCATTAAGTGGACAATATTTAGAAGAATTAAGTAAACGTTATAAAAAACAAGTTGAAGAAATGCAAAAAACATTTGAAAGAACAACAATAACAATGAATGATGAATTTAAAAAAAATGAAGATAGAGATAATAAAAAAACTGATGAAATATTATTATTACGTAAAGAATTAAAATTATTAAGTGAAACAATTGAATTTATTATAAATGAACATAATAGTTGGGGTAATAAATTATCAACATTTGGACAACATATTATATTTATATTTATTGAAATAATAATACTTGTATTAATAATAACATATTGTCGTAAAACAAATAATAATATTGATGATATTACATCAACATCATCAACAAAAACAAAAACAACAACTAATTTAAAAATATTAACAAATAATAATAATAATAATTTTGATATAAATAATAAAGATAAAATAAGAAGAAAAAGTACTGAATCATCAACATATAATAATAAAAATAATAATAAAGAAATTAAAAAACGACGTCCATCAGAAATAGCATCACGTATTAGTGGTAATTATCGTGATTTAATGATTGATAATAATAATGAATTAAAAAATGATAAAAAAAGAAAAAAAAAAAGAGAATCATTAATGAGATTAGGATCAAATATTGAAACAACAAATAAAAATAATATTAATAATTATTTACCAACAAGAAGATCATTATCAGTTGATACATATTATTATCGTGATAAAATAAAAAATAAAAAATTAATTAATAAATCAGATTCATCACCAAATTGTGAATATAATATTAATGATAATTATAAAAATAATAATATTAAAAAAAATTTTATATTTATTGATGAAATTGATCATTCAAATAATTTAATTATTGATAATTTAATTGATAAATATTATGACGATTCAATAAATACAATTGATGATAATAATGATTTAAAAAATAATAATAATAAAAGTAGTTTAAATATAATTAAAAATAAAAAATTACGTTCATCATCATCATTTATGAAAACAGCATTACGATCAAGAATTAAAAAAATTGATAAAATAAATTATAAAATTGATAAATTAGATTCATCAAAAAGTTCTATTGGTTCAAAATCAGATCAAGATAATATTTCATATAATTTAAATAATTCAATTGATTTATCATTAATTAATAATAATAATAATAATGGTATTTCTGAAGATTCAGAAAGTTCAACAACAACAACAACACAAATTAATGATAAAAAAATTAAAAAAGAAAGTGGATTAAGAAAAATGGTTAAAAAATTTTTTTAATAATATTATTTTATTATTAATTATTATTAAATTTAAAAATGAGTGGAATTAATTGAAATTATTCTAAATTTTCACTTTTTTAATTGTAAAAAAAAAAAAAAACAAATAGATAAATATAATGATTTTTTTTTTCATCAATTTTATGGGAAAAAAATATTATTATTAAAAAATATTTGTAGTTATTAGATAGGTATTAAATTATTTTTATTTTGGATTATAAATAATAAAATTTATTTTTAAATAATTTAAAATTATTTACCAAAGAAAAATATAAAATTAATTTAACAAAATGTGTGTTGATTGAATTTTTATAAATAAAAAAAAAAATACATAAAACAATAATTTATAAAAAAAATTAATTTTTTTCAATCAATAAATTTCGACGAGGTACTATTATTTATTATTATTTTTTATTGTCTTCCCCAGCACAATTATATTTTTATTTTTTATATATTTGTTTAAAAACAAAAAAAAAATATAAAAAGTTTTTATTTTCTTCCTTAGTCTTGAATGACTTACAAGTGCCTCAGTCAATTTGTTATTATAAACTGCTTTACACAAATAAATAAAAGAGAAAAATAAATAAAAAATTGTTTTGAATATATTGTTAATAATAATTTTATTTTTTAATTAATATCTGTTTGTAAATTTTATAATTTTAAATTTAATTTATATAAAAAAAATGAAATATTATTAACAATAATAAATTCAAAACAATTTGACATTAAAGTTAATTTATTTAAACAAATATAAATATCAATGAAAATAATTGTAAGAATGAATAAAATGACTTCAAATTTATACAAAAAAAAAAACAAATTCAAATGTATTGTAATTTTTTTTTGTTACTTACTAAGTATGCATTTAAAAAAAATTTTATAACTGTATAAATATTTGAGTTTTAAAACTCTTAATAATATTAAATTAATAAAAGAGAAATTATGTTGATAATAATTTATAATATTATAATTAAATTATAATATCAATTTATAGTTTTGAATACATTAAAAATAGCTAGATATTACAAAATAATAATTCATAATTCAATATTATAAAACAAATATGAAGCAAAAAAAATTCAAAAAACTTGATTATTTATTATTTTTTAAATCAGATTTGTTCATTTATTTATCCTAGTCGATATTATTGAAAGAAATTAACTTGTAATTAATACAAATGATAAAAAAAAATTTAAAAATTCATTAAAATGTTAAAAACATTTGTATTTTTTAAGTAAAAAAAAAAAATGAGCTCAACTTTAGAAAAAAAATAACAATTATAAATTGAAAGAAAGATAAATAAATTAAAAAATAATAATATTTATTATTTTTTTTCAAAATTATATTTATATAACTTGGCTGTTATTCATAACGTAATTTTTTAAAAATATATCTCCAATGATTGTTGTAATTAAGAAGGTATTATTTCTTGAGTTTAAAAATTTATTATTGGCAAAATTATAAATTAAGTTATTAATGAATATTGTATAAAATATGACAAAGAAATAATCATAAAAAAAAATAAATATTGTTTGTTAATTATTTATTATCATAAAAATAATTATAAAATTTATGCTTCAATTGTTAATTCATCAAGTAGTTCAGTTACATCAACAATATCATTATTTAATAATTTTTTATTTTTAACTCTTTGATTAAAATTATCAACTGATTCTTTCCATTCATTTTTCCATTGATTATTATTTTTTTTATCATTTGTACACATAAATATTTCATTAACAAGTATTTTCATTTTCATTGATGTTATTGATGTAAATGTATTTGTTAATTTATTTAATATATCTGGTCTTAAATTTTTATCACGACAAACAAAATTAAGTATAAATAAACCATTTTTATTAAGACATTTTGATACATTTTTTAATACTGATGTATCTAAAAATTCTTTTGGTGGACAACACATACCAACTGATGGATCTTTACCATCAACATCAAATAATATTGCATCAAATTTTTTATTATTTAATACACAATTATTAATATAATTAATACCATCATCAATAAATACATTAATTTTATTATCATGATTAAAATCAAACCAATTTGTTGCTATTTTGAGCATTGCATCATCAATTTCAACAGCAGTTATATTTAATTTATTATCATAACAATTATTAAGAAATAAACATAAACCACCACCACCAAGTCCAATAATAAGAATATTTTTAACATCATCATTATTATTATTTAATAATAATGAATTAATACCAACAGACATATATGGATGATATTCACATGATAATATACCAGGATTAACAATTAATTTTGTTTTGCCTCTTCTACTTTTAGATAATTTCATAACAGCTTCACTCTGTACAACAAATTGATTATCTAAAAATATTAATCTTCTTGTATGTATATTATTATCATCATTAATAATATCTTCAATTAAATATTTACCAGAATATTTACTTTCACCTTGATATATTAATTTACGTTTACCAATATCAACACCAAGTGATAAATAATCAATAATATAATTTTTAGGTAAACCATTTGGTGATAAATTTTTAATACTTGATGATAATTCAATTTTAATATCATCCCAATTATTAAAATTATGATTTCTTCCTAATATAACAATAGCAACACGATCTTTATCAACATTTAATAAAAATTCTTTTCTACCTTTTGTTGTTGAAAATAACCAATCAGTTTCTCTACCTTGTGGTACTAAAAATGCAGCATATGTTTTACCATTTGAATTTGGTTTATCTAATATATATATTTTATATCTTGGTTCATTATTACCAGGTTGATAAAGATCTAAATTAATTTCACCAATATCTGATACATTTTTTTTTGTTAATGCATCACATACAAGTGCTGATTGTTGTACTGATATTATTGAATTTATAAATTCATCTTTATTATTAACTTTTATTGGTTTACAATTATTTGTTAATGATAATTCAAATATTTTATCATTTAAACCATTTAATTTTGTTGCCATTATTGAAAATACAGGTATTGAACTACCTTCTTCATTTTTAGTTTTATTTTCAGCTTCATGACATCTTGTTATTCTTAACATAAAATTTTTTTTACTAAAATATGATACAAATTTACGTAATATATGTTCTTGAAGTAATGATATACATATATATCTACCACCATTACAAAGTACTCTTGTTAATTCATTAAAATATTTATCAATTATTATATTTGTTTCATTTTTATCATCAGGCATTATTGCATCTAATGTACCTTTATCAATAATAACATTAAATTTTTCATCAACATAAGACATTGAAGTTGCATCCATTTGTTCAAATATTAAATTTGGACGATCTAAACGATTTTTTTCTTTCATTTGATCAATTACTATTTTTGATATATCAATACTTGTTATATTGCTGAAAAAAAAATATTTTTTATAATTATTAATATTGTTAAAGTTGTTAATAATTATGTTTATTATTCATTTATTTTATTTATACCTGTAACCAACATCATATAAATCCATTGTTAAAGTTGAATTACCACAACCAACAATAAGAATATTATCTTTCATTTTTAAAAATTTTGATAATTGTCCACATAATTCTGGATACTCTCCATACCTTTTAATAAAAAAATTAAATAATTATAAATAATGTTAATTGTTAAAAATATTTTATAAAAATACCATTCAAATGCTTTTTTTCCACGTTTTTTAAAAAATGAATTCCAATAATCAGCTTTACTAAATTCTTCATGACATTTTGGTAATAAATTCATTTTTAATTATTTATTGTTTTTATTATTGTTTAAATTGTGTTTTTTTTTTTTTTTTTTTTAATTGTGATGTTTAATTGTTGTAAGAGAAATATATATTTGAGGTTAATCGAAAATCAAAACACATGTGACGTCTGATATTGTTGTTATTATTAACTTATCTATTGATGATAATGTAGAAATAATTTTTTGTTACTTTTTATAAAAAATCATAGATGGAAAAATAGCACTAATTTTTGAATGAAAAAATATATATTTTGAATTTAATAATATTTTCAAAATCTAAGAGGCTATTTATTGTAACAATCAACTGTCAAATATCTGGCAATCATGACAGTAATGACAGTCATCATAATGTAATTTAAAAATATTTTAGTTTTTATATTTATTTTTCAATAATAATACACCAATATTATTAATAATATTATTAAATGCAATAATATATTTAAATTAAAAAATAATAAAATTAAAACAATAATAATAAATAATAAAAATTTTTAATAAATAATAATAATAATTATTAATAAAATCATTAACGCAATGACTTGATAATTTTACTATTTATTTTGTCAATTATTTATTATTATATTTAATAATTTATTGTTAAATTATAAATTAATATTTTAAATAAATAAATTATTATTATTATATTAATATAAATATGCAATTAATAATATTAAATGTCAAATTTAAAATCATTTTTGTCAGTCATTTTAAAGTCCATTGATTATAAAAATTACAATTTGACTGTCATTTGGCAGTTATGGTGTCATCAAAAAAATCTTCTAATTTGCAGATAATCTTTTCCATTAATAATTTTTAATTTTAAAATCCATTTGGATATATACATGTATAAATTGTTTAATACTGCTTTATATTATTTAATTTCTAAAACTATTATAGATAATAATTCTATAATTATATTTCGAGTAATTTTTTAAATATTATCATCATTTAAAATCTTCATTCTTTGCTAATAATCTTCAGCTATATATATAAATTTTTTAAATTCAATTTTCTCATATCAAATTATATAAATTCTCAGTATAATATATGATTTCACCACAATTCAACAACAGTAATAATAAAAATAAAAAAATTGCCAAGCGTGCCACATAAATGTAATTATTGACACCTGCCATAAAAAATCCCAATAATAAACCAAAAATAAATTTCATTTAATTCATCTATATATTTCGTTGATTCAACTATAATCATTATCAAACTCTATATATCTATACAATACCCATTAAAATATAATTATTATTAAAAAAAAAAAAACATTTTTTCATCTAAAAATAATTCATTATTTTATACAATTAAAATTCATAACACCCTTGAATTATTTTAGAATAAAGTCTAGTTATCTAGGTCAGTGTTATAAATGTCTATTATTATTTGCTAGAAATTATAGACACCTGTCTTAAAAAATAACGTATCTAAAAAAAAAAAAGAAAAAAAAGGTCGTCATCACCTCATTCGTTATTTAAAAATATATATTTTGTTTTTAAAATTAATAGAAATTTTTTTTTTTCGTTTCTTTTATTTTAAGAATGATACAAGTGTTTAGATTCCAAGCTAAATCATTTTAATATATATGAGGGTGTGTCGTTTTGATGAAATTGAATTTGGAACAAATTTTTTAGGGAGTGAAAAAAAAAAAAAAAAAAATGTGAAAAAGAAAAACATAAAATTCAGAACACCTTGCGGCAGCTGTCAGATGATCACAAGGCTCAATCATTCAAGCCGGAAAAATCTTGACCTTTTCTTTTTATAAATTTAATTTTTTATTTTACAAAAAAAAAAAAAAAAACCCCATTTATTATTATTATTTTTTTTTTTCTTCACCTCTTAGTATAAACCCTTGAAAAACAGATTTTATTTTTTTTTTTTTTCAATTCACCTGTAACAAGAAGCACGTGGCAAAAAAAAAAAAAAAATATATATATAAATCTTTAAAGAGATCATTTATGAAAATAAGATAAAATTTTTTATATTTTCCTCAAAAGGAAAAAAAAAAAAAAGGTGTATTTTTTTTTTCAATTTTTGTTTTATTCAATTTTTAACATTAATTTTTTATTATCTGATTTTAGTTGTTCTTTTTTTTTGGATGATTGATTAATTTTTTTAAAAAAAGGGAAATTAAAAATGAAATAATTTAGATCATTTTTGATCGATTAAATCTGTATATACTTTGATGCACAATTTGCCTTAATTTTTTATGAAAAAATAAAAATTTTATATATATTTTTGTATAAATAATTTTGATAAATTTGTAATAAAGTTGTAATATTTGTATATATCATTGCAAAAAATAAATTAATCATTGAAAAATCGATTCACGCCAAATAAACACAGCTTTTTGGTTACCTGCTGACTTACCCACTTTCTGGATCGTCAATCTTGATTAAGATCAAAGTATCATTTTGTGTATATAAAACACTTGCACATTCATGTATACAAATTTTAAATAAAAAAAATTATAATTATTTTTTTATTCAAGATATGAATACGTACAGGTGAATCGATTAAATAAAATATAATAATAATAATAAATGAATTAAAAATAAATACATAAACAAGTCATTAAAAATATAAAAATAAATTTATATACTTTATTATTATTTGAGTTAACTAAATTATCAACTCAAGGTGTATACATGATTTTTAATTATTATTATTATTGAAGAATCGACGTCGATAAGGTGTAATTAAACTAAAATTTTTCTAATAAAATAAAATAAAACAAAAAAAGAATATTATAATAATCAAAAATAAATAACAAGTTATTGTTCAAAAACTGTTTGAATAATTTTTTATAGAACGAATACCTCTTATATTATTATTTTTGCCTGATACAAATTCAAATTTTTTTTTTGAAAAAAAAAAGTCGAATACCTCTTCAGTTATTATATTTGCCTAATAAAAATTAAAAATTTTTCGAAAAAAAAAATTTCAAATACCTCTTCATTTATTATATTTGCCTAATAAAAATTAAAAATTTTTCGAAAAAAAAAATTTCAAATACCTCTTCAGTTATTATATTCGCCTAATAAAAATTTAAAATTTTTCGAAAAAAAAAAAAATTCAAATACCTCTTTGGTTATTATATTCGCCTGTTAGAAATTCAAAATTATATTACAAAATTTTATCGAAAATTTCAAGATGTGTTACTATCGATAACTCAAAAAATATCAATTTTTTCAAAAAAGTGTAAAATGCATCAAATACCTCTTTTCAAGCCCTACAACCCCGATATAACTCAAAATTTTTTCGATAAATATTTCGATATGTTACTATCGATATCTCGAAAAATACCGATCATAGAAAAAAAGTATAAATCGATTTGAATACGTCTTTTCAAGACCTAAAACTTCGATATATCTCGAAATTTTTTCGATATATTTTTCGATATGTTACTATCGATATATCGAAAAATATCGAAAGTAGAAAAAATGTATGAATCGATTTGAATACGTCTTTTTAAGACCTAAAACTTCGATATATCTCGAAATTTTTTCGATATATTTTTCGATATGTTACTATCGATATATCGAAAAATATCGATCCTAGAAAAAAAGTATAAATCGATTTGATATTGTCTTTTCGAGATATAAAATATCGATATATCTTGAAATTTTTTCGATAAATATTTCGATACGTTAATATCGATATATCGAAAAATATCGATAGTAGAAAAAATGTATGAATCGATTTGAATACGTCTTTTTAAGACCTAAAACTTCGATATATCTCGAAATTTTTTCGATATATTTTTCGATATGTTACTATCGATATATCGAAAAATATCGATCCTAGAAAAAAAGTATAAATCGATTTGAAATCGTCTTTTTGAGACATAAAATATCGATATATCTCGAAATTTAATCGATACATTTTTCGATATGTTACTATCGATATATCGAAAAATATCGATCCTAGAAAAAAAGTATAAATCGATTTGAAATCGTCTTTTCGAGACATAAAATATCGATATATCTCGAAATTTAATCGATACATTTTTCGATATGTTACTATCGATATATCGAAAAATATCGATCCTAGAAAAAAAGTATAAATCGATTTGAAATCGTCTTTTCGAGACATAAAATATCGATATATCTCGAAATTTAATCGATACATTTTTCGATATGTTACTATCGATATATCGAAAAATATCGATCCTAGAAAAAAAGTATAAATCGATTTGAAATCGTCTTTTCGAGACATAAAATATCGATATATCTCGAAATTTAATCGATACATTTTTCGATATGTTACTATCGATATATCGAAAAATATCGATCCTAGAAAAAAAGTATAAATCGATTTGAAATCGTCTTTTCGAGACATAAAATATCGATATATCTCGAAATTTAATCGATACATTTTTCGATATGTTACTATCGATATATCGAAAAATATCGATCCTAGAAAAAAAGTATAAATCGATTTGAAATTGTCTTTTCGAGATATAAAATATCGATATATCTCGAAATTTTTTCGATAAATATTTCGATACGTTAATATCGATATATCGAAAAATATCGATAGTAGAAAAAATGTATAAATCGATTTGAATACCTCTTTTCGAGACCTAGAACTTCGATATAACTCGAAATTTTTTCGATAAGTTTTTCGACATGTTACTATCGATATATCGAAAAATATCAATTCTAAAAAACAAGTATAAAATGCATAGAATACCTCTTTTCAAGCCCTACAACCCTGGTATAACTTGAAATTTTTTCGAAAAAAATTTCGATGAATTTCTTCAGTTTTAAAAAAAATCGAATACCTCTTTAATTATTATATATGCCTAATAAAAATTAAAATTTTTTCGAAAATAAAAAATTTCGAATACCTCTTTGGTCATTATATTTGCTTAATAAAAATTCAAAATTAAAAAAAAAAAGTCGAATACCTCTTTAGTTATTATATTTGCCTAATACAAAATCAAAATTTTTCGAAAAAAAAATTTCGAATACCTCTTAGATCATTATATTCGCCTGATACAAAATTAAAATTTTTTCGAAAAAAAAAAAAAATTTTAATACCTCTTTGCCCATTATATTTGCCTAATAAAAATAGAAAATTCTGTTATCATATTTAAAATTTTATACATTTACGAAAAATGAAAAATTCTTTGGAAAAATTCTGAATTATAACAGGATAATAGAACAGGAAAAGAGGTATCCAGAAGAGGTCATCTTATATTTAACAAATGCTGAAAAATTTAAACCAATTAGATTACGAATAAAGTGGAGTCAAGTGTACTATATTATTTTAAACAAATTAAAATATTTTAATAAATTGATTTTCAATATTCCAATTTTAAATTTGTAATTTTTAATTTTCAATATTTTACAAAAATAAAATGAAAAAAATATTGAAAATCAATTGCTCAGTTATTTTTTGATTATATGATTAAAAAAGAAATTTGTTTTTTTAATTTTTTTATATAAAAAAATAATATACAATATTTATCAGCTGTCTCGCCTTGATGCATCAACGAAAGCAACATGATTGTCGTTGACATTTGTTTTTATGTTGTTGACCATTTACGCGATCACTTTATGTACTTCTCATTATGCCCATAATAATAAATTTTTTATTAAAAAAAAAACACTATTTATTTTACATCGTTAAATGAATTTTAATCATCATTAATTTTTAAATAATTACCGATTAAAATTGACTTTGATATATAAAAAATATTTTTGCAAAAAAAAAAATTATAAATACATTTTTTAAAAATTTTTTTTTATTATTATTATATTACAAATTACATATCTGATTGTAATTATCATTTTTTTTTTTTAAAAAAGTATGTTAACATTATATTATAAAAATAATGTCGGCACATGCCAAATTTTTTTTTGAAGTTTAAAATTTATAAAATTATATTTTTATATAATCAAAAATTTTTTATTTTATTTTATCAACTAATTTATTGTTTATAATATAATATAAAGACAATATTTCCAAAAATTTTATCATAATAAAAAATTAGTACTATTATTTTTTCAACTCGTTAGAATAATTATGTTTAAAATTAATAATTTATAATGTTAAAGTGCAAAAGATTCTCAATGCCAGAGGCTAAAAATTTTATACACAAAGAAAAAAAATAAAAAAAAACAAAATTATAAATTAAAAAATACTAAAAAAACAATAAAAAAATGTACATATATTTAATCATAACTTTTCATGATTTTTTTAAAAAATACTATAAAATTATGTATAAAAAAATATAAAACTCAATTTTTTGTTTAATAAAATACATAAAATTTTTGTGTATAGAAATTTAAAATAACAATATAAACAGGTGTTATTTAGATTTTATTTTTAACCTGATTAATTGTTGACAAATTGTTAATAATAAATTTAAAAAAAAAAATTGTTTTTTTATTATATAAATTTATGTACTTGGACAATCCAATTAATTTTATTATAAATTTATTTTTTTTTTTAACAACTAATTTGTAATTACTATCGTTATAATTAAGTTTTGTAAAAATAAAATATATAAAAAAATATATTATGTTGCTATAAAAAATATTTAAGTATCGTACTGAATCATTCTAATTTATTTTTATTTTTTTGATAATCAGAGAACATGGGTTGGCTCGATTAAGACATTACATTTACACTTGGCAACATCTGCGTTTATTATTATTTTAAAGAAATATATTTTTTATATTTTAAAAAAATAAATATATAATTTAGAAATATATGCAGTGATTCGTGTGTTAATAAACTTTTTGTCAAAATTTTATTTTGATAAGACGCCAAGTATATATTTATATACTAAATTGCATTTTAATTGAGATGATTTTTTTTATAGAAAATATTTATGTATATAAATTTGAGTTTTAAAAAGATGTAGAGATTTATTGCATGTCCCATATAAAAATTTTAATTTAATTTTAAATTAATACATTTTTTTTTTGATGAATTTTTTGTTGTTGTGTGAAAAAAATTTGTGTTTGTTTTCTTTTTTAAATTTAAAATTATATGTTAAAAAATTATTCTTATATTTTATTATTTTTTGAAATTAAAAATATTAAGAAAAATAATGAAAATAATTAATTTAATTTGTTATTAATTTATTATTGATTTAAAATTAATAAAAATCAATGAAATTATTTTTTTTTAGAACAAAATTCCTGTACTAATTTTATAAAATATATAAATTTATATAAAATTAATTAAACAAAAATTTCTATTTTTAATATATTTATTATAAATAATAATATAAAAACAATATAATAAACAAATGTCAATTCAAATTAAAATATCCAACAGGTATATATTAATATATAAAATTCAACATGGTAACACATATACAAAACACAACATTAAAATAAGAGAGTAATATATTTCGGCACGCGTATTTTAAATGTTCGTATATGCGTTTTAAACGATATATAAAATGTGCAGGTGATATAAAAGCTTTGAAAAAAACCCACCTGTATATATATATTTCTTAGCTACCTCATCCCCCAATCATCATTTAACCATTAAAAAATGAATACATATTTTCCTTAGCTACATCTTTTTCCTTAGCTCCATCTTTTTCCTTAGCTACCTCATTCCCCAATCATCATTACAAATTATTTTTCCCTCAACACAAAATTAAATTTATAATTTATTTATACATATTTATACACATCGTAACTTTTGTTTTTATCAATACATGTTAACAAAAAAATATTCGAAATCATGAACAACTCATTTCAATATATATTCAATTGGAAAAATTAACTGCTCTGAGCGTGAACAAATTTTTTCAATGTTAATTTTTATATATAAAAAAAATATACATCAACTCAATAGAAATATTTATAAAATTTCTACAAAATATATGTATTTTATGTTAATTATTATTTAAAATTTTATTAATTTAATTTTTAACAATAGAAAAGTAAATTTTATTTTACTATAAATTTATTTTAAATAAACAAACGTTATTATATATTTTTTTAATTATTTAATTTACAAGAGATATTTGTATACCTTGAAAGATCAATTGTCTGTTTGACATTTAGATCTAAAAATTATTATAAATTTTTTATTTAAAAATGAATAATTTACATAAAAATTAGAATAATAAAATATTAAATTTATAAATTTAAAAAAAAATAATTTTATATAAAAAAAATTAATGTATAAAATACATTGTTGTATATATATATACATATTTAGATTTTGTATACAAAAGATTGATCATTATGAGTTTTGTGAATCACCAAAAAATTTAGTGCAAGGGATTTTTTTTAGGGGTGGTTTAGACTTTAGTGCGCGTCCATCCATCGTTGCGTGACGCCCTTATTTTTTGTTTAAATAGGGATTGGTTAAAAAACGTAAAGATAATAAAAATAAAATTATAAAAAAATATATAATTTTTGATAAACTTAAAAAAAAAAAAATAAAATTGGGGGGTGTAAATGAGGATGGTCGAGGTCAAGCACCGGAAGTAATATTGCCCTGTTTTATATATTCAAAGTACCAGGCGGGGTTAATGTGGTTCGATGGGCCCTAATTTTTTTTTTTTTTTTATTTTATATTTTTGTTGATGGCACATCACAAATTAACCCCTCAGTTGTTCTTTCGATATACTTGGTTGGTGATCGAAACTAAGGGATGGACTATGCATCCCCATGTGATCATTTATGTTTTTCGTTTTTTTTTTTATTTTTTTCATACTTTTTTTTTTGTATGGAGAAAATATTTATTTATTTATTTATTTTTTTTTTGTCAACTATTGCCATATGTTGTGCAGGTGAAGACGTACAAGTACGCTTGTATTTATAAATTTATATATATGGTCAAGACCGTATCGGTGATGAGCACGAGCCTTGGATTTTTATATATATATATTTATATTTATAAAAATTTCATGTACGCACACTTTAACGCGTGTCTTTTTATCATCCCCTATTTTTATATGACGCCATTATTAAAATTTATAAAAAATAAATAAATAAATTGTTATTAATTTTATATAAATTATTGATAAATTTTTGTTAGAAAAAAAAAAAAATCAAATAAATAAATTGAAATAATAATGAATAAAAAAAATTTTGTTTAAATTTGATTTAAAAAAATAAAATTATTATTATTATTTATAATTAAGGATGTAGTATACAATAAAAGTTATTAAAATTAAAAATAATATAAAAAAATATTTCATCAACCTGTTTTTCAAGAAGATGTCATTAAAAGTTATAATATGTCGGTGCCGAAACCAGATACATTATGATACCAATCATAAATCACAGTTCGTTGAATCTAAAGATAACCAATTAAGGTATACCATACTGGTGGCTTCTGTAAGCGTGAAGTACAAGGCACATTCTTTTAGTTCATCGATGCATTTAACAAGATTTTGCAGACGATTGAACATGTCAGTTATTTTAACTCAAATATACGCGATCATAGTATAGCTGTGTATATATATTAAATGCATTTAATGGAAAATAAAAATTGAGACGAGAATTTACACACAAGTTTAAACATTGTCGTGATATAAAGATGAGATGATGATGATGATGATGATGATGATGATGATGATGATGCGAGAGTTGTTTCAATGTGTAACCAATGTGATGAGAATAAAAGTTAAACAACTTTTTGTATATATATAATGATCGGTTGTTAAATATATATATATATAGGATCAAAGGCTCACTGTAAATCTTCAACTTGATAAAAAAAAAAAAAAATTTATATTATTGCAATATAAATATATAAATAAATAAATAAATGAATGATTAAAATAATCAGATCGATTTCGAATTGAATCAATCATTATATCCATATTTGACAAATTTAGGTTAAAATAATTTTAAAATTAAAGTGCAATAAAAATAACAGGATTTTTTTATTTGTACTTTATTGATCATTTTTTTATGAAAAATATCACAAAAATTATAACAGATAAATTGAAAATAATAAAATTTTAGTTTTTTTTCAGTTAATTTTGGTGTCATAATGAGTGACAATCGACGGTCAAATATCTGGCAATCATGACAGTAATGACAGTCATCATAATGTAATTTAAAAATATTTTAGTTTTTATATTTATTTTTCAATAATAATACACCAATATTATTAATTATATTATTAAATGCAATAATATATTTAAATTAAAAAATAATAAAATTAAAACAATAATAATAAATAATAAAAATTTTTAATAAATAATAATAATAATTATTAATAAAATCATTAACGCAATGACTTGATAATTTTACTATTTATTTTGTCAATTATTTATTATTATATTTAATAATTTATTGTTAAATTATAAATTAATATTTTAAATAAATAAATAATTATTATTATATTAATATAAATATGCAATTAATAATATTAAATGTCAAAATTAAAATCATTTTTGTCAGTCATTTTAAAGTCCATTGATTATAAAAATTACAATTTGACTGTCATTTGGCAGTTATGGTGTCATCCAAAAACTTTGGCTACCTCTTATTAATTATTTTTAAAAGAATATAATATATAAAAACAATCAAATGGCTCTTCTATGTATTTTTTTTTTTTTTTGATAAACTGTAAAGCTTTCATATTAATAAACTAATTGATATATTCAAAATATACAATAATAAAATATATATATAGCTAAAGAATTTTTATATAAAATTTTTAAAAAATAACATGAATAAATGTAATTTAAAAATTAGGCCAGTCAGATATATATATATAATTATATTTAAGCACGATATAATTTTTTGTACGAATATGTGTGCCATACTTGTTGTTAATTTTGGATTGACGCAAAACATTAATGGTAAATTATTAATGAGTTGTTAAAAAAGTGACTTGTTTGTACGTGGCACGAATGAAACAAACAAGTTGAGATAATAAATATTGTCTGTTTTTTTTTTTTATATATTAAGTGAGATAAAAAAATTTAAAAAAATAATTAAAAAAAAAAAATATATATAACATCATTGAATAATGGTGCAAATCTATCTCACATCACACATCAGTGATTTATGTTTTGTCTGCAATTCAAGATCTATATCAAACTTGTTAATTTTTTTATTAAAAAAAAAAAAAAAATATACAAAAAATTCCAAAAGCTCATTGCAATTTTATAATATCATCACAGAATATTTTATTGTACACTATTTTTTTATAAAAAAAAAAAAAAAACAAATTTAATAAAATTTTTAAAAGTCTTTAGGGAGATATTTAGATTAGCCAATTGAAATTTGTCAAGTGACAACTTTCGAATGTCATTATTTATTTATTGCTTTTATATTTATTTATATTTTTTATTTATTTATTTTTTTTTGTGTAGAAGTCAGTAATACTTAATCGAACTTTCACCAGCCCTTTTTGGTGTTGGGGAATCTGGAGTACCTTACATACTTGAACATGCCGAATTTAGTTTGATCAAAGTATCATTTTATTTATTTATTTTTTCATTATACCACCAAATTTGGGATCATGTTTTTGATGATCAACTGTCGTTTTACCAGATTCTTCTTTTTTAATTTATAAATGACAAAAAAAAAAATTATATAAAAATAAAACTACCTTAATTAAAACAAAAAAAAAAAAACAAATAAAATTACAAATTTAATTTTTTAAATAATAATAATTTATTTTGTTTAAATAATGTATATTAAAAATCAATATTTATATATTTTTTTAAATTATAAATTATAATTTTTTTATAAAAAAAAAATGTATAAGTATATACTTACATCAAGATAAAAATTTCTAAATTATATTTGTATAAAAAAAATATAAAAATAAAAAAACTTTTTTAATGGCTCTATTTAATTTTTTTTTTTTTAAATAAAATTAACCATCTGTTAATTTAAAAGAAATAAAAAAATCTAAATTTTGATTTTAGGATTTATTTATATACCTTTTAATTTCTCTTATTTTTTTTTTTCGCATTTGTAAGGAAGTTGAGGTATTGGATCTATATTTTTTTTTTAAATATGATTCAGCACGTGGCACTCGAAGGATATAACTGTCACCATAAAATATCGATCTATCACTTGAATAATAGGCCCAAAAATATCCTTTTTTTATTTTTTATATTCTTTGTTGTACCTTTCTTTCCTCATTCGATCGAGAACCAACTGACGTTTTTATTTTATTTTCATCTTTTTTATTTTCTAGATCGCACGTGGCTTTATTCTGTACTTCAACTTTATTCATTTTTTTAAATTAAAAAATCGATTGATCCTTTTAATTTTATGAATTTTCAATCATAATTTTACTATTGTATGTAAAAATAATAATTAAATATAATATAAATAAATAAATAAAATAGAATTTTTATTTTTATTTTTGATATAAATGTACATGAAACATCACCTGGACATTTATAATATTGTGATAAAATTAATTATTAAAAACATTAATATAATTATTTATAACAAACAAAGAAATATATATATAAAAAAAAAAAAAAAATTAAATCGAAATTAAACCAATGGGGGATTTTGTCTGACAGGAACGAATCTTCTTTATTTTGTTACCTTCAATTAATGTGCCACATGACGTTTTTTCGAAACGGAAATCGGGGGTTGAAAAATATTTTGTATGTATATATTTAGGGGAATAGATAGAAAAAAAAATATATAAAAAGAGGGCAAATAAACCCTGATCGGTGCAAACGATCGTAAAGGTTACATCAAAGGTTTATTTTGTGTATCATCCAGACGTTTTTAAGAGGGGTTCCTTCAAAAAGTTAATTGCTAATCGTATCATCTCCACCCACCAATAATTTTTCGTGTTATAAAATTTTTTTTTTTTTTTTTATATAAAAATAAAATAAATATAAAATACTGAGGATTATTTTATTGTATGAATATTTAATATTTATTTAAATTTAAATAAAATTATATAACAAAATTTTTTTTAATTTTTTTTTAAATAATTATATAAATAAGTAAAATAAATATATGATTTTTTTTTTAAATTTGAAAATTATAATTTATATTTTCTTATATATATATAGCTTTACCAGGTGTGCAGTTTTTTTTTTTATTTTTATGTATAAAAATGTTCAAACAAGAATTGATGTAAAATTTTTTAAATATTTATTTTTTTGTTTTACTAATTTTTTGTATAAATATTAAATAACAATATATAGGTGTTAGAAATATATAGAAAAAAATTATTTATATATAAAATTATTGGATGAAAATCCTAAGTAGGATAAAATATATACCTGGAGTATAAAAAAATAAATAAAACCCGGAAATAGTAGTTGGCACGGTAGTCGTATTCATTGAATTTTTATGAAAATGAAAAGTCGGCAAATATAGCTGATATTAATGCCGAGTTAGGATAATTTTGACCATGTGGCATATATACCTAACAAAAAAAAAAAAAAAAAAAGAAAAATTAAATAAAAAATTATAAGGTATTTAAATATATCGTTGAAATTTTATCCTAAATATATAGAATTATATAGTAAAAGACAAAATAAATTCTTTTCAATTTAAAAAACAATTACTAAAAAGTGATAATTTATTATATTTTTTTTCTATTAAATTTTTTAAATTTTTCTATCAACAGTATCATCAACAATATCGTTAAATAATTTGAAATAAATTATCGTTAAAATTACTATGAATTATTGAGTTTACCCATATATTAAGTGATATAAAAATAATATTTAATATAAATAAATTTATATCTTGTTTAATTTAATATACAAAGTAATGACTATTTTTATAATTTAATTTTTATTATCTTATTTTATTCAACAGACTTTATATATGTATTGAACAACACGTGCGAGACATTGATGTTGACCAATATAGAAATAAACTTGCCAATACGGGACAGATGTAGCCCTTTGACGTTCAAATGGTGGCTTGTAATAAACCTGGCATTTGTTTGTGGTAAAAAAAAATAATAATAAAATAATATTAAATATTATAATGATAATATAAAAATATTCTTGATAAATGTACCTATCAATTTTGTAAAATTTTATTCATTCAATTATTGAATATTTGGTTCTAGTATGATCGTTACAGGAAAATGTACTTGAATATTTTTGTAAAATCATCTGAATAATTATCTGTCATACAGTTATTTAGAAAATTCTGTAAATAATTTTATGAAAATATTATAATTAAATATTTAGAATTATTTAAAAAATACAACAATGGAGAGATTTAATTGACTTATTTTTTCCAAAAAAATTGTAGTACTATCATAAAAATAACACCACATTTTTAATGATACTAAAATTTCTAGTAATATTTTTTCATTAGGTTGGTAGAAAATTAAAAATCACACATGGTATTATACAGTGCACAACTTCACACCGGGTAGCTATTCTTGACTCCAAGAAGACTAGAGTCTTCTTGCTTGACTCGATTATCCCACCTACACGGGATAACATGAAAACGCCTGAAAATGATTTAGTCGTTTGATGTAAACCATTGAGAAGGATACAAATTAAGCTAAAATTTTCATGTTTTGCGACAAAAAAGTTATCCCAGTCGCTCGGGATAACTTGCGGATTGTTGCGGATAATCGAGTCAAGAATAG
>WSYQ01000349.1:0-15703 GCA_011426435.1 Lysiphlebus fabarum | reverse complement strand
TACCAAAAGAGAATAATATATTCACATTACAAGAACTTATTAATCAATCGTTATCACTGTGGCATGAAGGAATTGGTACGTGTATACATTGTTTGAAATCGACAAAAATTTTTAGGAAAGTAGAAGTTCTCAAAACTAGTGATATTATTGCTTTGAAAGTCAACTCTTTGTCAATAAATCAAAACCATCAACTGCAAAACAACTATTGTTCAATAAAAAGTGTACCCACTTCTATAGTTAAAATTTGTAGCTCCACATTTAAAGTCAACTATGCTATATTTAATAATGGCAGTACATCAAACCAACATTTCGTAAGTTTTATCCGTAATAAGAATAAATGGATAAAAATTGATGATCAGTTTGTTACTAATGAAAATTGGCCTCGAAATGCAAGAAATTCTTATATTTTATTTTTAGAACGAATTCAAAATTGTAAAAAGCGCAGTAAATAAATTTTAAGCAATAACCGATGAAAAAACATTTGAGTCTTGTTATATTATGTAGTTATTTTTAATTAAACATGATTATAAGACTTTACAAAAAGACATGATATCAAACAAAAAACAAAAACAGGTTTTTGTACAAAAAAAAGCGTCAAGTATTCGGAATTAGTTTGTTTTGTTTTTATTTTAAATTATTTTGCTTTAGTTATTAAATATACAAAAAAAAAAAAAAAATATCAAAAAAGTCAAGTACAAAAATACTAATCTTTCTAAATTATCATTTACCCAGATAATGAATAGACTCAAATATCGACAAAATTTTAATACTTGACCCCGCCTGGTTCTTCCCAAATAAAATTTTAAGTCTTTCACACAAATATAGGCTTGATAAAATTTTTTGAATATATGTAGATTTATTTTTTTGATTTTTATATATACATGTGAAATTTTAAAAACGTTGAATATGCAATAGTGATTGGGTAAAATAATACATAGAAAATATAAAAGAACTTTAGATTTATTAAACTGAAAACATATAGATATTATACGGTATAAATACGCGAATAAAATCCATGTATATAATATATAAAACTATCATACTTATCCAACACTCTTTAAAATTGCACAAAAAGATATATAAGTATATATTATTTGTATAAAATATGCCAAGAAGCTAACGAATTTTATTCTATTAAGTAGTGTGTCGATAGATCAAAGTTAAAGGTAAAGAATTTATCACCAAATATTACAAGACTTTTCAGTGATATCTAGGTAAATCTCGTTAAATAGTCGTTTCTAATTATACTTAGTCTTAAAGGTTTTTTTCTACATGCAAGGCTATTATCACTAGATATCATTAAACTTTTCAGTGACATGTAGAAAAATCTAGTCGCTTTTAGTAATAAGTGACCTTAATGCAAGTCTTGCAAGAAAATGTACCAAAAACTTGCTTGCGGACACACCGCTTAATATTTAGATAAAATGTAGTTGTTTCTAGGGATATAAATGTTCTTGCGAGGAAATTTCTAGAAAACTTGCGTGTGTACACACCGCTTAAGTATAAATATAAAAAATCAAATATTGTAAAATTGTAAAATATGTAATGAACTGTCAATATTATAAACGTGTGTTGCAGTGTGTAGGCTTAAAATTTTATTTGGGAAGAACCAGGCGGGGTCAAGTATTAAAATTTTGTCGATATTTGAGTCTATTCATTATCTGGGTAAATGATAATTTAAAAAGATTAGTATTTTTGTACTTGACTTTTTTGATATTTTTTTTTTTTTTTGTATATTTAATAACTAAAGCAAAATAATTTAAAATAAAAACAAAACAAACTAATTCCGAATACTTGACGCTTTTTTTTGTACAAAAACCTGTTTTTGTTTTTTGTTTGATTCTATATCATCTACCCAACTACACAATTGCGAATCCATTTCTATTAACTTAATCAACCATAAATAAATTTTGCTACGACCGGGAACCGAACCCTACCACGCGAGATTACAAGGCTGACGCTTAACACACTCGACCATTAACATATTCAATATATGTACAGCATTCTTCCCATTCTCATATTTTTTCCAGTATAGGTTAAATATTTCGGTAGAATTACTCAAAAAATTGCGGGAGTCATCACGTAATAAGTTCTTGGTTTTTCCAGCACATATAACAATTATAGTCAATTGTTTTTATTAAAAAAAAAAAAAAAAAACTTGCCATTATTCATATTTTCGTATGAAACCAGAGTTTCACGTAATTATATTTTATCGTATATGATTGTATATTATCACATACAATAACATTGACATAAAATTTTTCATTAAACAAAAGTTATATAATATTATATCGGATTATATATATCTGTATATTATGACATACAACATTAACATAAAATTCTTCATCGAACGATAGGGTCATATTGTATACTCATGCGTTATCATATATAATTGTATACTATACAATACAATCACATAGATACGAGTTTTGCATGAAACTAAGGTTTTATGTAATAATATGTTATCGTATATAATTGTATATTATAACATACAATAACATTGACACAAGGTTTTGCTTTAAATCAGATTCATATATAATTATATCGGATTATATAAGATTGTATATTATAACATACAATAATATGAACGAAAGATTTTTCAAAAAACCACCCGAGATGGAATTTCTATGTCATTTTAGAAGCTGTTTTGGGTCGATCGACTGTTTTCGAGCTGTGAAACGTCGACTCGGGGGCGTTCAAGTCTTTTTCTGCAAACGCGTCTAATATACGAGGCTTCAAAACGGCTTTTAAATGACGATTAAAAAAGACACTCGTTCTCGGTGTCTTTTATTTGTCGATATACATCTTTTTTCAAAATATATACAATATACTGATAACGGTCTGTTATATGTCTACCGTATGTCTTTTTTAAAAGATAAAAACTTAGAAAATTTTGATGAACTATTTTAGTATACACTTATTATTTTAATTTCAGTTTAAATCAATTTATATTTTTATTCTCTTATTTTAAAATAAAAAATAATTACATTATTTTTAAAATTCTTTATTGATATTATACATCACTTGGACAATTTATTTTTATTTTAATAACACAATATTAAAAAAAAATATAGGAATAATTCTTATTTCGTACTTAGATTTTTAAATTTATTCAGTCATTCTCTGAAAAATCGACGGGTCCAATAATGTATTGACATATTTCTGTAGAACACTTAATTTCTATATTAAAACACACAGTTATTAGATCTTTAACTTGGATAATATCAAATTCTTGAAGTAATGCAATTAATTTTTTAATATAAGAAAATCTATTCTGTGGAGTGTAAAATCGAGAATCTACATCACATCGCTGAATTACTACAAAATATTGTGATCTACATTCCGGGGAACAAAAAGACGTGCAAAAGGCTCGTTATTGTTGTCAATATTATTATCAACATTATTATCGACATCATTTGCATCATTATGAGCACAAACTCCTTGATGGTTTCTGAAAAAATAATTGAAAATAATTTTAATATAAATTGATTTAAGTAAATTTTTTATATTTAATTATCATGTACCTGTGGTTTAACTCGTGGTTAATTAATTTCAGTCTTCTAAAATAAGTAGCATGACATAAACCTTCAAGTAGATCTGGCCCTGTGTCGAGTGATGATTGACGTTTTCTATTCATTGTATAAACTACTAACAAATTAAATATATAATAAATAGTGTTGTCGATAAGCGATGGCTTCTGAACCACAAGGTCCAGTGTTCAAGCCTTGTCTGATGTTTTTTTTTTTTTTTTTGCACATGAAATTTTTTTTTTTTTATTTAATGATTTTTTTATTGAAGTATCTGATGATTTAACTTAAATATTTAATAATTGATCTACAAATAAAATAAGAATATCTCTTACTTGAATTTTTTATATTTAATTACTTCAGATTTAAACAAACACTTATTTCACCAACTGTTCATTATAACAAGATTGTGTGCAGTGTGTAGTGTTCAGCACTAAGCACGTTGCAAGTTGGCGCCATGGCGGCGGGACTTTTTGGCGCCAAGTGCAAACTCAATGTGTAGGAGAAAGTTTAGGCACAGTGTAATTGTATGTTGCAATAGAATTTTATATACATTAACAATATTTATTGTGAAAAAATGTATTTATTAGTATATTTCGTTGCAATTAAAGAAACCAATATTATAATTGAAGGGTATATTGATAAAGCATCAAGAAAATTAAAAAAAATTCAAAAAAGTGATACAGTGCATGTGATTAAAGGTGATAAACAAGGGGAGGCTAAAGTTCTACATGTGAGCAGTAAGTACAATTATTATTGTTTATTTTATTTCATAGAGATTATATTCTGTCACTAAGTTTTAATTTCAAAAAAATAGAAAATACTAGTTTTGCATACGATCAAGTAAATTATTTTTTTTAATACATATTTTATTTAAAAAAAAAAAAAAAACGTTTCTAACCTCGAATAGGGTAAATGATTTTTTGTTTGAATTATTTTTTTCCCCACTCTTAAAAACAGTTTTTTATTCAATTAAATAATAAACGAATGATTGACATTTTTTTTTATGAATTTTTTTGTTCATGTTTTCAATTTTTTATTTCAATAAATTTACTTTTGGTATGTTAAAAAGTGAATATAAATACTATATGAATTAAATTAAATTTTTTTCTGATATTAATCTAGGCTATATCAAATTTAATGAATATTGTTTGAAAATAAGGATAATGTTCTTCGTCTTTAAATCATATAAATTTTTTGATTATTAATATTTTTTCTTTTTTAGCTTATGCACTTGAAAATGCTACAATTCCATTTCCACATTCAGTTAGTAAATGTGCAAATAATAAGTGTACTACAGTAAAAAAAATTCTAAAAAAAAAAACGTTATCAATGCCTCATGATAATTTAATGACAAGCCATGATTCTTCCAAACATAATATGACCAAAATAAAAAATAACTTGTAAATATGTGGAAAATAGCCAGGTAAAAAAATTTTTAATAATTACAGAAATTAAATTGTTATTCATTTGAATTTAAATCACTTCTAATATACATATTAACATTACCTGTTTTAGAATGAGCATAATGAATATGAAGAGCATTCAACAGCTGAACAGGATTTGTCACTGGTTGGTTGGAACTATTTTGCATCAAGGGATAATGCATCAAGTACACCTGGACAAATCCTATCAACTTCACCCAAACCTTACATTGAGGTTATCGAAACTTCACGATTAATAAATCTAAATAATTCTGAATATCTGCCAAATAACAAGATATTTAATCTAGATGTAATTCATTCACACGAAAAAAATACTGAGTCAGATTTAAATGGTACTTTGATAGCAGATGAACAATACGTTTTAATCAATCAAGTGAATGATAATTAATATATATAGGCTAGGAAAAGTATATTATACATATACTACATTTTTTATTAGATTTAAAAAACAAAAACAAAAGATAATTGTCAAATTTATATGGTTTTATGTATACAAAAATAGTAAAATAATAAAATGAAAATAAAATGATAATAATAATAAGTGTAATAACACCCAATTTAATACATGTATAATGGTACGACAGCGCATGCGCGTATTTCTGTATACTATATACAGTATACCGTATAATGGTATAATATTGAGTCTGCCTAATGACGGTAGAATGATACAGACTTATACGGCAGACGTATTTCGTATAATATATGAATTTTTTCGTCTCGGGCAGTCATATAAAATTATATATGTTATCATAGATAATTGTACACTATGATAATTACATATGATAATTCGCACATAGAATATTGTATAAAAATAAAGTGATTATTAAATACTACAATTATATATAAATGTATGTTATCGGATCTCATTTTACATATGGAATTGTATAAAATAACATACTATTATATGTATAATAATATACGGTAAATATATATATATGCAATTATAAGTTAATATATGTATACAATTCCACGTACAATTTTTTTTCTCGGGCGGATTAGATGAAAAAAGTTATATTTTTTTTTTATCTAATAACAAAATTATGTGTTATAACATATAATTATATGCGATTATAATTGTATACAATAACATGTTAAAATTGAGTGCATGTTATTGTATGTTATATTTGACCCAATAGTTTTGCATGTTATTGTATACAACTTTATACAATTATATGTGTAATATTATATGTTATCATATCATATCGAATCCAATAATTTGATATTTATAATATATAATTGTATACAATCATATGTTATCAAGTACAATAATATACAATAATCGACAATCGTAGATAATTGTATGGTTATCTTTATATAGGTAAACACATAAATATTGCACGTGCTATTATATGCAATTGTAAGCAATAACATGCAAATTAATCTGGTCAATTATAACATACAATAACATGCACTCAATTTTAACATATTATTGTATACAATTATAATCGCATACAATTATATGTTATAACATATAATTTTTTTTCCCGGGGTGGTAAAAAATCAGAATTTTATGTTATGATATATTATCGTATATGATTGAATATTATAACATACACTAACATTAACATAAAATTTTGCATGAAATCGAAGTCATATATAAATTTATCGGATTATATATGATTGTACATTATAACCTGCAATAATATGAACATAAGGTTTTGCATAAAATGAGTCATATATAATTATGCATTATTACATGTGATTGTATGTTATAAAATACAATCACATAAACATGAAATTTGGTAAAAAATCATTCTTATGTTATAATATATTATAATATACAATAACATTGACACAAGATACTACATGAAATCGGAGTCATTTTTAATCATGTGTTATCATATATAATTGTATATTATAAAATACAATCGCAAACACGCATATAATTTTGTATAAAAGTAGTCATTTATAATTATGCATTATTATATATGATCGTATGTTATAAAATACAATTACATAGACATAAGATTTGGCAAAAAATCAGAATTTTATGTTATGATATATTGTCGTATATAATTGTATATTATAACATACACTAACATCAACATAAAATTTTGCATGAAATCGGAATCATATATAATTATGTATTATTATATGTGATTGTATGTTATAAAATACAATTACATAGACATGAGATTTGGTAAGATTTAAGTCTTATGTTATGATATATTATCGTATATAATTGTGTATTACAATATACAATAACATTGACACAAGATTTTGCTTGAAATCAGAGTCATATATAATTTTATCGGATTATATACGATTGTATATTATAACATACAATTATATAAACATGAGTTTTACACGAAACTAAGTTTTTATGTAATAATATGTTATCGCATATAATTGTATATTATAATATACAATAACATGAACGTAATATTTTTCAAAAAACCAGAGTCATAGAAAATTGTATGTTGTCATAGATAATAGTATATTATGATATACAATTGCATATGATAATTCGATCATAGAATATTGTTTGAAAATAACGCCATATACAATTATATGTTATCCATTTTTAAATACTACAATCATATATGAATGTATGTTATCGAATTTCATTTTACACATGAAATTGTATAATATAACATACTATTATGTACAATAATATACGGTGATATGCAATTATATGTTATGATATACAATTTCACGTACAATTTTTTTTCCCGGGTTACATTTACTTGTAAATCATCATATATTATATTATATTCATTAAATATTATACACTATTATTGCACTGATTTATTATTATTACTTATATTTTTATTGTTTTTATTCTTGAATTATTTAATTTTTACTTTATGAACACTAATATTGCACTTACCTAAAATGTTTGTATCAAGAAGACTAGAGACCAGGAGAATAAACTTTAGTGGAGGGGGTAACATTTAGTGTCCTAGCATACGGCGGCTATGTAGAGTGCGCCACTTTTACTCCTGAACGGCGCACTACGTAAAGCGTAGTTTTTTATCCCTGTACACCTCAGCCCACCGGCCCTATAATCGAGTCGTCAATAAATAAGTAACATAACCATTAATTATAGTAAACGTCAAAATCTCATTGTGATTGTAATTTAAATTGTAATAAATTAATCCTTATTGCTGTACAAAAAATTCAACTTTGTGATTATTTTTTGTATTAATCAAGCTGTATACCAATAATAATATACCTATATTGAAAAATTTATCTACAAATAATAAGTATAAGTATGTGTATTATTTTGCTCCATTTTTTAAGAATTGAATTGTAACTATGCCAAATAAACGTTTTACTTTATTAATTTTATTAACGTTTTTTTCTAGAAATCAATAATTGATAAATAAAAAAGATGGGTTAATCGAAAAAAAAAACGTCTTGTAGCAAGATCTTTCAAATATTTGGAGATGGCATAATAATTTTTTGAAAGTCTGCATGTGAGCAGATATATATCATGAATTGTATATTTCACTAACTTATTCTTATTCATACACTAACTTACTTTTTTAGTTTTTATAATAATTATCAATTTGTATTGATTCAAAATCAAACCTAAATTTTATATTACTTATAATCAATTGTATAGCAACATTGCAGAATTATAAATATTATTTGAAGTTGTATCTAATACACTAAATTATTGAGTGGTAAAATTTGATTTTTTTTTAAATGATAAAAAAGATGAACTTTAATTTTTTTTCATTAACAATCAATTGTTATTATCCGTAAATCTTATAAAATCAATAAAATAATCATTTTACTATTTAACTACTAAAAATACAACAGACAATACATATTATCAATCATAATCTTTTTAAACTTGTTTGTCTTGGTACTCGTCTTTTGTTTATTAAAGATGATTTTTTTATTTGATTTAAGACTGTTTTCTGTTTTGGTGATTGTGGTAATTTTGTACGTTGATTGTTAAGTTTGGATAAAGGATTCACAAGCTTTGCTCTCTTACGAAATTCTTTTTCTTCTTTTCTTGTTTTATCATTCATTTTAAGAGATAAAATGTCTTGAAGAGACCTTACTTTATCAATGCCATCAAAGTTGTTAAAAAATTTATTTTTAATTTTTATCTGAAAATAATAGTACATTGAAAAATATAACAAGTTAAAAGTTTAAAATATGAAAAATAAAAATTTAAATTACTTTTATGCTTATGTCTGGATGAACGAGTATTGATATTGTCGATGTGTTATTTGCATCACCATAATAACTAATAACAATACCACTTTTGCCTTCAAGAATTGTTTAAAAAATAATCACAAAGTTGAATTTTTCATACAGCAATAAGGATTAGTTTATTGCAATTTAAATAACAATCACAATGAGATTTTGACGTTTATTTACTGACGACTCGAGTATAGGGCCGGTGGGCTGAGGTGTACAGGGATAAAAAACTGCGCTTTACGTAGTGCGCCGTTCAGGAGTAAAAGTAGCGCACTCTACATAGCCGCCGTATTCTAGGACACCCCCTCCACTAAAGTTTATTCTCCTGGTCTCTAGTCTTGTTGGTTTGTATGAATCATGGAGGTGTATAAGGAGTGTAAACTGTGGCTTTTTGCTGAAGCCGACATTTCGGAGCAGATGGTGGCGCTAGCGTCAGCCCTGCACGAAAGCATGCACGTGTATCATTTTGTTTACTTTGGTTTACTTTTTGTTTACATTCTGTAGTACAAGTGTGTTAACGTCGATTTTTTTTTATTTATTAACAAATATACAATAAATAAACTAAATTTTATTAATTGATTTATAATTTAAAATATAGAACTTCTCAGTGCTTACGTGTGGAGTCTGTATTATTTTTGTATCTAATTTGAGAATACATAGTTAATATTTTAAAGTTAAGTACAAGGTTAGAATTGTCAATTTGTTTTTATTAATAAAAAAATTTATTAATAATTGATAGATTGATAAATTTTTTGAAACATTGTGTATTAAAGTACTGAAAATATTTTTTACTATATTGGATAATAACATCTTTAATTAACATTAAATATCATTGTACAGTAAGTTTATATAATGACATTTTCAAGCTTGATAAAATTGTTTATTAAACATATACTAATCAATTTTTTATTTTTCACTTTTTAATTAAAAAAAGGAACTAACTGTAAAATCATAATTTATTGTATTTTATTTAGAAAATAAAATTAATTTTATTTTGAAACCTATGTATATTTTATTAAGTTATTTATTTAATTACTAAAAGGAGATATATAATTAAAATATGTTAAAATTAATTTTTTTTCTATTTAGAAAATAATTTAAGAAAAACGTTCATGACTCCCTTAGAAAATAATAAAAAAATAGTTAATAAATTATGTTGACAACAATTTGGCTGTCAATATAACTTCCAGTTTTATCAAAGAATCGAAAAAAAAATTAGAATTTACATGACATATTTAATTAACGAACTTATATTATTAATTAAAATTTCACCTGTGTTATACAAATAGTAAATAAGAATACAGATTAAAGTGAATAAGAACATTATGTTTCTTTTCTCTGTCTACGTGCACGGCCGACGCCAGCACTGCAGTTGGCAGTTTTTGGAATTGATCTGCTCCGAAATGGCAGCCTCAGCAGCTGCCTATGCTTTTACACAGTAAAAATTCAGAGTTTACACTCCTTATACACCTCCATGGTATGAATGCCGTAAACCGAACAGCTGCACTAGTGCAAATGAAAATACAACGGCAACGCAAACACACACATTCATTCATTCCAAGCATATGTCATTTCTCGCTCATAGCCACTCACTCACTCGTCCGCTCGCTCAGAACTAGGGATGTGCGATAGTCCCCAATATATTTAATGACCGATATTATATCGATATATATCGATATATTATCACCGATATTTTTTGACCTCGATATATCGATGTCCGATAATTTTTCTGAAAAATATCGGGTACTTTTTTAAAAAAATATCGTTGTTACCGACAAAAAATTTTTTTTTGTTTATTAAAAAACAAACAAAATATCAACAATCTTTTAATGTTATAATAATTATATGTAAAATGGATTTTTCAATAGATGAATTACCAGGTAAGATAAATATACATTTATAATAACATAACAATAAAATAAAGAAGAAAAACGTTTTCAAACTCTTTTGTGCAAATTATTATTATACAGAAAGAATAAATTAAAATATAACAACAAAACTATAACCATACTATAGCTATAACTATACTTTTTCTAGACAACTTTGATATGGAATATGTTTATGATTATATTGATAAAGATATTGAGTGAGTATTAATCAGTTTTAATATGAATAATTTTTGGTAACTAAATGTTTTTATAAAACTTTAGTATGTCAAACTATTTTTTTTCTTTTGTTTAGCATAGCTTTGTCGAACGATGGTACAGAACTAAATCGACAGAATAGAAATTCTTTATATACTTTAACACCTGAAAGGTAAATTCATTATACCATATTTTAAGGTAAATTAATAGCATTCATTATTTTAAGATTGTTAATTTATTTTAAATTTTCTATAGAAAAAAAAAGCCAAATGGTTGGATTGTTACTCCTGAAAATAAACAAAAAAAACCTGCTCGTAGTAGTATAAATTCGTAATTTGGAGTTGCAGCCATGGACTGTTGGTGATGAAAATGGTCAAACAAATTCAAATATTACAACTGAATTAAATTCATCTTTAACACTAAAAAAGTAAGATAATAATGAATATGAAAAAGTAAGTTTATTAATTTTACTCAACTGAGTGGTAACACTTTAGTACCAAGTTCTACCAGTTTTATTATTATTTATAATTTTATTTATACTTTTAATTATTATTTTTTTTTCTTTTTTTTTAATATTCAATATGGCTGGTTACTTACATTTACTAAATAAATATTAACTTTTTTTTTTTGTAAGCAATTTTTTATAAAAATTTATAGAAAAAATATTATTTTACTTTCATAAAAATATATTACTTTTATATTTAAAATGTATATTGAAACATTAGCCAAAATATTCTAGATATATTTTTACTTATTATTGACATATGTATTATTATTTTAAAATATATTATATTTTTAATACAATGGTGTTTGTGCATTTAACTCTAATGGTTGATAGTTGCATGTCATGATATTGGCATTATTTTTTTTTATTTTAGATAAAATATATTCTTTAAATTTAAAAAAAAAAATTACAATTTTATTTCAGATTGTATTGATGAAAAAAAAAAAGAAACAAGTATGGATTGGTATTTTTGACAACAAATTAAATAAAGAAATTAATTTTTAAAAAATAAATTATTTGTTTTCTTTTAACGATATTTTATGATTTTTTAGCCGATATTATCGATATATCGATAGTTAAGGTTGTTTCCCAAAACCAAGGTAGAATGAATATTTGTGCTTAAAAACGCTATATACCGTAAAGTTATATTTTATGTCCGGGTCCCCAAGATTTTTGTGCTGCTACTGATTGAAATATTGACTACTGTAGTATTAGTGTATATACTAATATACACTAATACTATGCTAGTACTCAAAATTTACACTGCTATTTCACACTATAAAAAAAATCCTATTGTATGTTTGTGTATGTCCGTATCTGTGTGTTGATTCCTCTTTCCGCCAGAGAAAAACAACGAAGGAGAGACAAACAGTGATGCCGAACTATGAGTCACCCACGCGCGCAAACCATGAAAAACAATAAATTACTGTTTTTCAAACTTGAATAATTATTAAACGAAACAGACGAAATGAAAAAAAATTATATCAAAAAATTTTTCGTTCTTAGGACTATAAACTGTTAAAATTTGAACGTTTTCTGGTGCGTTTTAAAAAAGTTATTAATAAAAATACATAAAAATATGAGGTAAAACCTATACCTTGTGTGTTAAAGTTGTCAACTTTGACAGTAAATATCTCAAAAAAAACACACAAAAAAAAATTTAAAAAAATTGACTATGTAGATAATCATTTCATTAAAAAAATAAGACCAAAACAAAAAAAATCTGGTGCGATTTCAGATCTCCGAAAACAACCTTAAAAAAATATATATCGGTCGATATATAATTTTTTTTTAATATCACCGATATATTATTATCGGTCCTTTTTCAACTATCGCACATCTCTATTCTGCACGAGTGATGAGTAGTTCGACAATTTTATTTAGCCGATTGTTTGTCAAAAAATCAATAATTGATATTTATTTAACATACATTTCTAAATGTCTAAAAGCTAAGAAGACAAATGTAATTTAAAAATAATTTTTTAAACAATTATTGTATAAGTACCTGTCTTTTTAGCAAATGCATCTTATTCCGTAGACATTTGTTTACTTAAAAACTATATTCATCTAATTTTACATGCATTTATCAGCATTTTTTTCTTGTAGTAATATTTTTATTTAGGAAAATTGATTCATAGAATTTTATTTATTTATTTGTTTGCATTGTTATAGAAGAAAAAAGTGCATCTCTTTCTTTAGCTATTTGTTTATTAAAAAATAATTTAAAGGAATTTATATATGTAAAAAATAAAGAATAAATTGTCTTTTTCTTGAGTCCAACTTTTTCTTCCGCTGTTTGTTTATTAAAAAATAATTTATTTATTTAAAAAAAAATAGATAAATTGTCTTTTCTTATTAGGTCCATTTTTTCTTCAGCAATTTGTTAACTTAAGAATAATTTGAAGGCATTCATTAAAAAAAAAATAAATAAATAAATTGTCTGTTCCTTGAGTTCTTTTTTTTTGGCTGCTTGTTCTTTTAACTTTTACAATAAATAAGTTCCCGAAAATATCGATATATCATAATATATCGATAATATTTTTTAGCCGATATTATCGATATATCGATAGTTAAAAAAATATATATCGGTCGATATATTATTTTTTTTTTAATATCACCGATATATTATTATCGGTCCTTTTTCAACTATCGCACATCCCACTCAGAACCAAGAAGACTAGAAACTAGGTCTCTAGTCTTCTTGCTCAGAACGTTCGGTCGGTCTGCGCGAGACGCATGACCAATATGCTTTTTTTTTCACTACCCTGCGAAAAGAAATTTACTTCAAAAATTAAGTAGTGAACCAACAAGTCAAATTAAAACATGTGATACAAATGCAAGTGCCAATGTAATAGATGATTTGACACCAAGGGTGCGTTCTGTAAGGGGACCGCGGTCCTTTTTGGCCATAATCAGAGTAGATCCATAAAAACTAAAAATCTCCCTAGAAATTCTTAAAAAATAATCAGTCTCATGTATATTAAACCTTTCTATGTGTGCATTGTTATTGTTGTGGATTGTGGTGCTTACCAGTGCTTACTGAGTAAAATTATTACAACAATAAATTTGTTAATAACAATTAACAAAATGGAAAAAAAAATTTCACTTCAAACACATTATCTGTTAACTGATGTAGACGGTAATGTTCTTGTTGAAAATGAACAGTTGAACTAATTACCAAGTTTATTAACAATAAAATATGAACCTTCTAAAATACCTCCAATATTCACTCTATGTTTTAGGCATTAACTTTAAAAAAAATAAAATTTACGGGCTAAGTAATTGGTATAACAACAATATACACTTACCATTTTAATTGCGACAATTTTTTTTATGCCAAATTATTTTTTTTTTGTAATATTTCAATTATAATTTCAGTGTTTACGTTTGTTTATGTTTGTTAACGTTTTGTAATAGATAGCAGTGCTGACACTACAACGAAATTAAATTCACCATGATAAACCACGCCTATTTTTAGTGGACCGCGGTCCTCTACGGAACGCACCCCAAAGACATCGACACAAAAGTATGTTTTTAAAGGTCTTAATAAAGAGAAAAAAAAAGATCATTTTCTTGACAAAATGTCTTCTCAAGAACAAAAAGACCTTGAAGCTGCTCTTGCCAAAGCATTGATTGTCACTAATCTTCCATTGTCAGTATTTGATAATTATTATTGGAAATCCTTTTTTACATCACTACGATCATCTTTTAAAAAATCATCTTGATATGTTCTTTTACACAGATTGTTATATGCAGAATATGAAAAAGTAAACAAAGCTGTTGAAAATAAAATTAATGATGCGGATACATTGACAATTATGTCAGATGGTTGGACTGATATAAATTGTGATGGTTTTACAAATATTGTTGCTACATCCCCACAACCTGTATTTTATAAAGCAATTGAATCTAAAGAAGTATTACATACTGCAAACTACATTTGTGATATGTAGTATTAAACATTTAATAAGAGGACACTGTTCATGATTTCATATATATAAAAAAAAAATTACTCTAGAGGTTCATAAATTGATAATAAAATTCTTTTGCAATAATAATATATTTGAATATAATTTTTAATTAATGTAAAATAAAGAATAATCTTTTATTAATTAATATACATTCACATTAAACTAAATTTTAGTTTTTTGCAACTTTTTCAAAATAATTTGGTTTAAAAAAACAAAAAAAATCTTGTGCTAATTTTTTTTTTTTTTTTTAAAGTGTAAATATCAAATTTTTATATAAGTTATACTATTTATGGATTTAAAATTATCTTAAATATACTTATGCTCCCATTAATCGATATAAATTGAAAGATAAATAGAGTGAAACCGTCAGAAGAAGATTACGATGATCAATCAGCGCATGCGCCAGAATTCAGTTATACATATCAATACATATAAAATTTGCGTGTCTGTGTTTCCACTTCCTTACCGAATTTTTCAATCAGTCACATACATATACAGATTTTCCATGTATCCT
>WSYQ01000348.1:0-47092 GCA_011426435.1 Lysiphlebus fabarum | reverse complement strand
ATTTTTTAAAATATAATATTTTTAACTATAATAGTTTTTTAATTTTAACACTTGCACCCACGTGCATTTAATGTGCATGTTGATAAATATATATGTATATTTTTCTTGAATATTTTTATATATATATTTTTTTAACACTCACTTTTTAAATTATTCAAGTGTCATATGTACTAAATAATAATGTATGTACGATATCATCTTGAAATCATTATTATTATCATAATATTGACGCCATCATGTTTGATTTGTGCCAATAAAATTGCAAATAAGTAATCAGTATCAATTTTTTTTTATTTTTTTTTTTTATTCAATATACATACAAGACAGTATTTGTCATCGAAAAAAAAATATATATTTAAAGAATGTTTTTTTAAACTCTCTTTTTGAAAAAAAAAAAAAAATACGATTGCATTTTGATGATATTTTTACGCTCAAGTCATCGCTCCCACGGTGTATTTTTAACTAAGAACAAAAAAAATTATTAAAAGACAGTGCCGTATCGAAAAAAAAAATATATATATAGGAAAAAATAATTATGATTTGAAAGATAATTAGTTAATTTATTTGATATAATATTTTTACGATTGTAAAAATTATATATTTAGAAAATAAAAAAAAAACTTGGATTGGATAAAAAATAATTATAAGATATAATGATAATGAATATATAAAATTTATAAATAAAATAAAAAAGTAAAATTATCTAGGAAGTAACAAGTATTTACATAATAATTTCACCGATGAAATATAGTTTCCAATTGAGTGCATAAAACATTGAGAGAGAGTGCATCGTCCTCGAAGAGAAAGTTGTCGTTGGTTATAGAACTAAAAGCTAAACTATAATCCAACTATAAGTTTCACAAAATAAAAATAAAAAAATCACACAATTATACAGCTTGATAAATTGAAAGAAAAAAAAAATTAATTAAGAATATTTATATAATAATAAATAAAAAAATTTATTCAAATTGAAATTTAAATATCCCAACACTTTGCTTTATTTAATTTATTAAATGATTTTTTTTTTTTCCTTCATTATTGTTTTATTTAATTTATCAAATTAAAATCATTTTAAATATATAAATATTTAAAATAATTATATAATTAACAAAATAAATAAATAATTATAATAAAATTATTCTTTTTTCTTCATTTTTATCAGTATTTCATTAAAAATGATCTATTTATGCGGAAATAAATTTGCAAATAATTGTTAAAAAAAGAAAATGAAAAGGAAAAAGTATTAAGAGAGTGATTGCTGAATGGGGGGTTGAAGGGGGAAATTAGGGGGGATAATAAAAAAATTTAAAAAAATAAAAAATAATATGATACAAGTAGGCGGAGCATAAATGCAAGTGAGAGCTCTCTTTGATAGGTGAAAGTTTAAAAGTAAAATAACTACAAGATCTATAAAATAAAAAAAAAAAAATCTATTTATTTATTACTATTTATAATTTTTATTTAAAAAATATTTATAATAAAAAATTTTTTTAAAAATGTGTCAAATATAATATAAGGTCAAATACACAGCTCAAAAAAAAAAAAATAATAAATTTAAAAAAATTTAAATAAATAAATAATAAAATATAAAAGAAAAAAAAAACCGTAGACAACTAAAGGTAACTGTCAATAACGGTGCATGAAAATAAGAAAAGAGAAAATATTCTGTTGAAAAAAAATGAGTTAAAAAAAAGAATGAGTTAGAAAGGTAGAGGAAAGAGAGTCATAGAAATCACAAGAGTCATCAAAGAAATAGCGGAGTTTGTTGTAACCTAGACGTGAGCAACGAAGCGCCAACAATATCAACCAATCCAAGACATCCCATACAAAAAGCAAAAGCAATGAAAGGAAAGCGCCAAGAACGAACCAACAATACCGGTTAACTCTTACTCATGGTACCGCTATCCGGCGCTTCATCATTATCATCATCATGATCATCATAATGTAAAACATACTAACAAACTCAAACTAAAATGAATACAGTTATATATATATATATATATATGAAGTTGAGTACTTCCCTTTCAACTCCAAATACGAATGACCTGCATACACGTATATATATATTTAATAATAATTTTTCTTCTTTTTCCTTATTTTCTCACAAATAAAAAATACTGTAAATAACAAAACTCATCTCTCCCTCTAATAGAATTTAACAATAAATAAGAAAAAATTAACTAGTGTTAATTTATAACATCATGCATGTATCTAACCAGTCATCGTAACTCTCACTTGACCTTTTACCAAATAATCCATCAAAAATAAATAATCATTATCTATTTTATCTATAAATAAATACAAAAAGAATTTTCATTTATTTTTAAATTAAAAAATAAAATTATCTCAATATATATAAATTAATTATTTAATTGTTAATTATACAATTTTATTGACTTTTTTTTTGTTTTTTAATGAAATAGTAATAATAATAGTGATAACAGTGGGAGGGTTGTAGGTTGTGGGGAGTTAAGAGGGGTAGAAAAAGAGTAGCGGATGTAGATGGAGCAATGAGTATAATCTATGATTTTATTGATGATAGTGGGGATATATAAAATATTAACACGTAACAGTTTACTCTTTATCATCATCAACATCATCATGATCATAACATTATTTTGATTAATTTTATAAATTTATAAAAAAAATTTTATATAATATTATTAATGTAAACCGCCTAGACAAATTTAAAATTTAACTTGAAAAAAAAAAAAAAAATAATAAATAAATAAATAAAAGCTGTGTAGAGCTTTATAGCAAACTGTTGGTGTCATTGCCTCGATGCTAACGGCGGCCAGTGACTCCATCACTGACCTAGTGCCGAGTATTACCGAGTATTTTTAACGATTATATACGAACTGAGGACATCGACCTCTACCAGAGACCAAGCAAGTACACTCCGCAATCCTCCCTCTTTTATATATATTTTTTTTTATTTTTTATATATATTTTTTTTAATTCTTCCTACCCCTCATACAATTCTCCCACTACATGTATATGTTTTTTTATATATAAATCTACACAGGCATATATAAATATCAAGTACATTTGAATTAATATAAATTTAAATGAATAAAAATGTATACGCAATATTGAATTTTTATATTATTTTAATTTATATTTATAATTAATTATTTTTACATTATTTATTGTTGATTACTTACATTTTTAGTTGATCGATGATTTACTACCATTAATGCTAATGTCAGCAGTCGCCAAGTTGACGAGTTGACTCGTTTCGTTGAATAAAACTAAACCAACGACAAGTAGTTTAGTTTAGTTTTTTTTTTTTTTTATATATATTATTTTTTCCGGTTTGTCGTCACTACCCCGGAAGAATCGATCAGTTGAAATTAACTCACAAATATAAAAAATCAAATTTACAGATTTTCTATGTTTTTTTTTATTATTTTAATTAATTAATCATTTTTAATCAACACTTTATATATCACTTCACAGTTATATTTAGTTTATTTAATTTAAATATACATATATATAATAAATTACTCTAAAGTTTATATATATTTAATAAAAAATAATTTTGTTTTTATATGTTGTATTTATCACAGTTATGTGTAAAACGTGATAATTTTTTTGAATTTAAAAAAAAAAGAAAGTAAATGTTTGATAATAAAAATAAGGGTAGATTCAATGAAGAAATAAAATATATAAATATATTATTTATTTAGGACACTTGTTATTTATTTATTTTTTTGTTACGTCATTTGCAAAATATTGAGTAAACGAAGAATAAAAAATACAGTGGGATTTAAATTTTTTTTTTGTTTTTTAAATGATATAATTTAAAAAACAATAAGGAAGTTAAAAGAATAGTTGATTTTCACTGTGTTGTTTTTTTTTTTTTAAATTTTTTTTTCTGCTCCAAATTGATTAAGTCACAGGGGATGTTAAAGTTGATATTATTTTTTCCATTTTTAAATATATATATATATATATATATTAATATATTTTAATTATCATGTCCAATCACAATATTAAATTATAATTTTAAATTTTTTTTAACAGTTGTAATTTAATAGTAGGTAAGCACAGCACGTGTATGTGCAGTCGAACGCAATGCCAATAAATTTGCACGCGCACGAGCCACACACACACTCATATATAAATACACACAGATATAAAAAAAAAGCACTGTTATGCGACGGATTCCTTGACTTGTCCTTCTTGTTGTATGTTTTTTTTTTTTTTTCTTTTTTTTTATATTTATAATGTATATAAGTTTAAGTATGTGTACTTAATACTATAATAATACGCACTGCACGTACTCGTAATGAGACACACATTGAGACCTGTCGAAAGGGAAAGTGCAACAAGATATCTTTTAAACATCTATTCAATATAAATATGTTGCATATGGTTATATGCACATAAATACATATGACAGTATAGTCAAAATATTCATTTATATATTTTAGAGTTATAACGTAGAAATAATTAAAAAATTATATCATCAAAATGTTATTTGTTTTTTAAAAAATATATATAGATCATTATGTCATTCAAGTTTTGAATTTTGATAGTTATATATATATATCATTCACACGACATTCATAACACTTGGTGAAAATAATTTTTTGTGATAAAAAAAAAAAAAAGGATATTAATAATGAAAAATAAATAAGAATAAATTTATAATAATTCCAAGAATATAAAAATATATATCACAATCAAGTTGGTGAAACTTTCATGTCTAGATATATATTTCTTTTTTAAATATTATTGTTATTTTACAAAAGAATAATTCACTTTCAACAAGATGAAGGAATGGCAATCATTGTCGTTAAATTACTTGTTGTAAAAAAAAAAAAAAATATATATATATAAAAAATGATGACAGGTGTGTGTATCCTGTAATTTTAAATTTTTATATATATATTTATTATTGTTATTTAATTATTTTTATTATTAAAATCTTTTGTTATTTTTAGAGCTTTGTATATTTAAAATTTTAAGTCTAATAAAAGGGGGGTTTAGATAATCAAATGAAAGAGGGAGGGAGGAGATATATCATCAAGTAAAAAAATAAAATCTGATGACGAATGAGGTCGACACGGCCACGGCCGAGTTGAAATCGCACAAATTACTTGAATTTTTTTTTATTGTTTTTTTTTTTTTAAATATATATAATACACTACTGTATTTTTTTTTATCAAAAAAGAAAAAAATTTCCACTATTTTAAATTTTTTACTCAAAAATTAACTATGATAAAAAAAGGAGAAGAAAAACCCTAATAATAATATATTTTACTAGATAAGATATTTTTTATTTTTATTGTCTAAAAAAAAGAAATAAAAAAAATTTGATGTAATAAATAAAAAAATAATTAAAATTCATCATCACATTCACACTTCCACAAATAAAAAAATCAAATAAAAAATAATCTCACTACCACAAATACACCACAATTACCACCATCACCATTTGATTAATTTTTTGTTAAAATATATATAAATATATACATTAATATTAAATTTAATAAAAAAAAAAAAACAAAATGATAAAAAAATTTTAAATATATATTTATTTTTATTTCTATACTGATATTAATATATTATTTTTTTCTATTTTAATAATTTTTTAATTATTTCTACGCGCACCTTTGACAGTATATATATTCTTACCAAGCTGACAACAACTATGTTTGTTTGCTGATAAAATAAAATATATAATAAAATATCAGCGAAAGGATTTTCACTCTTTAGTTAGTTGGTGGTGTATATACAACAATTCCCGTACAGCCACTTTTACTATAACACGCGCTACCGGGAGGGAAAGCTCTCTTCACTCATCCAATCGACCAACCAACTAACTCACCACGGGAAATACCGTTCAAATGTATTATTTTTTTTAAATATATATATTTTTCATTTCCCCTTTTTTTTTTTTTTTTTTTTACAATTTAACCAACCAGCATAATTTAAATACCATCAAAAATAATAAATATAAATTTAATTTATATCAATTTAAACAATATAAATTATATAAAAATATTTCGAAAAATAAAACAACAAATAACAAACAAAAAAAAAAAAAAAAGAGTATACTAAGTTTTTATTGTATTTTTGATGACAGTGAAATTTTATAAAAAAAATTAAATTTATATTGACGTTATTACATTATTTAATTTAAAAAAAAAATAAACCAAAAATGTGATATAAATATATATTAATTAAAAGTGCACAATTTCAACTAGTGTATGACGTGATAGTTTTCGTCGTTGCATGGAGTAAAAAAATTAAGAAACGTTCACGAGGTACAAACGCGGAACGAGCCAAGAGCATCAACGGCCTAGCACTCTAGCAGCCGGCAGCGAGCCGCTGAGGTCAATGACCCTGTCGTTGTCGAGTTGCTTTATTCTCCTCTTTTGCTTTTTAAATTTCTCCCACTATCAATATCTATTTCACTTTACTCCTCATTGTATTTCTCCTCATTTACCATATACATGAATATCCTCCCTATATATATACATATATATATATATGCTACTTTGATTTTCTCTCTTTATCTATTTTTATCCCTACCCTTATAATCAAAGTAACGTCACCACCCGCCAAGTACAAATACCACTTTTCTTCCCCACTCTCTCTTTCCCTAACTCTCTCTTTTTTTATCGCTCTCTCTCTTTCTCTCTCTCTATTAATGAACATATATAATTTTTTGTTTTTTAAACCATTGTATTTATTGTATTATTATGAAAAAATTTAAGGAGGTTATTTAAGGGTTAAATAAGAGCATACATATAAATTTTTTATTGTGGGTTAATTATTACTTTTATACTATGAATTTTTTCTAGGATTTAAATATACCTATATATACATATATTCTCCTTCCAACTTATAGATATTTAAAAATATTTAGTTTTCTCTTTTATTAACTTTGACAATTTCACTCTGTACATATATATATATATATCCAAATCCCTCTCTGCGCTAAAACATACCCTTTTTAGTATGTTATTGCGTCGTCATAAAACCGTTATGTTTTTATATCCCTACTACACAATATCTAACTCTCTCTTTCATATTAATATTTATCCCCACTTTTAATATTATTATTCTTTTTTTTATTTTTTATATTTTTTAATATAAAAAACATTAACTATGATAATAATTTGTGTATATCAGTATAAATATATAAAGATAAATTTTATGAATATAAGGATATTTTATTTAAACTTGCGCATTGTAAATATATCTGCACCCTTTTTTTTTTTTTTTTTTTTTTTTTTTTGTAATGATATATATATATATTTTCAAGTGGAAATGGAAAAGATAAAAGGGGTTGGTTGACTAGATCCGCAAGTAATGTACAGTGTGGATGGTTAGGGGTTTATATATGTGAGGGAGTAAATTTGCAAGAGGGTGCAATCTTACAGTATAACGGGTTGACTGGCACAGTGTACCCTTGTGGTACAATGATCTTTCTTTTATATAATTTTTATTTTTTTATTAAATTATATTAACAAATATATTAATGATATAACATAATTACATTTATCATTTTTTTAATTATATACAATTTTATTATTAAATTTCATAAAAAAAAATCTCAGATTGATTATATTTAATTTTATTATTTGATTAATGATAATAAATTTTTTAGAAAATATATATATGTAAAGGAAAAAAAACAGTCTAGAAAGTATATAAATGTATATATTTTTTTTAATGATATTATGGAAGAGTGAGATTAATTTTTTTTTTTTGTTGATTATTCGTAAATATGTAAGTCAAGTATGTATTTTTATTTTTTTTAATTTATATTTTATTTGATTGTATGAATGTTATGTATGCATGTATATATAACAGTTTGTTGAGTTCATGTCGACCAAGTCCTTCATAGGACATTGACTTTGAGATATGTGAATATACAGTGTCGACAACTGTGGTAAGACACTATCTTATTTTGGCTTATCACACTTGTTTGGTTTTATTATATATATACATTTTTTTTTTAAATATTTTTTACCTTATCTGTAACACTCCGCCTTCTTAAGTCACTCTCGACCCCGGTAGATATATTTGTTTTTTTATTTTAAATATATTTTAGTTTGTTTGGTTTTAGTTTTTTTTTTTTTTCAATGTAAACTCTTTTTCGGTTTGGTTAATTCAATATCGTGCTCGCCTAAATGTCTATGGATGTATATTTATTATTTTTTTATACATGTACAATGTATTTATACATGTGCAAGTATTTAGTTCATGTATAATCAAATTGGAATTTTGTTTCATGATAGGATTTTGTCTGTTCTTTATATATATATTTTTTTTATTTTACTGGTTGTTTTGTGTAGACACATGTGTTTTTCAATTATTATTTTCATGCTATCATTTAAATATCAGATGTTTTATATTTATTTAAATATTATGTATGTAAATTGTACACTTGATAAATAAAAAAAAAAATAAATATATATTCAAGTATGTATTTATATTGAGTATATCTTTGAATTAATATATATATATATTGGCCATTTGGCCATGACCGTCAATCTAATTTTATCTACGATTATTTTTATTTTTTTTATTTCATTAATTTAATCATCCAACTATTGTGTCTGATAACTTTATTTTTTTATTACTTTTTTTTTCTTTTTTTTAATATTGTCTTTGTCGGAATTTTTGTGAACTCATTAGGTGATAACTTTATTGATATAAAATAACATAATAGGTATAACGTCAAAAATGATAAGAAATTTAAAATGATGATAACAAAACTTTGAAGTATCTTATTTTATTTTAAACAATATTAGTGTTATTTGTTGATTTTTTCTTTTAATTTTTTATTTAAATAGTTTTTTTTTTTTATTCTTTATATTAGTTCAGATATATGTACAAATGTATATATAAAAAAATATATATACTGATAGGGATGAATATATTTATTATATACATAAAAATAATATATTTTTTTTAGGTTCATTTTCAAGTTCAATGAATTCATCAAGTCTGCTGAAACTCTGCACTCTCTGTTGGCTTATGTAATTAATCAATTATGTAATTAATTATATCTGTAACGATGATGGCTTAACGAAAATCTTATCGAAGTATGAGTAAGTAGATAATAATAATATTAAGACATAATAAAATTAAGAAAAAGATTTTATTTTATTTATCTTGGCTTTTTTTTGTTGAGATATAGGTATATAAACGTGACATTTCTTGAAGAAAAGATGTAAAAGAAAATAGAAACTGTATAAACTGTATGTAATTGGAACTATTAATGAAATAGATTTGTTTATATCCATAAAACAATGAAGAAAATAAAGTTACGGAAAATTAAATCAGTTTCCATATTTAAATATAATTTGATGAGATATATAAAATTATAAATATTCATTTCATTTTATATTCACTGTTATTTTATAGGCAGATAAAAAAGAAAAATATGGATCAACAGGCGATGAGGTGCATGTGATGTGTTAACGCCATCCAGTGATTCATAAATAAACCAGCAGGGATCAATAAAGAACAAGAATGAAAAATAGTGAACTCTCTTGACTCTTTTTAAAATATGCTGAATTCTACTTTTTTTGAAAAAAAAAGACAAAATTCATGCTACCTCTTTGCTCATTCTATTCGCCTAATACAATTGGCATTTTTTTTTAGAAAAACTGTCCGACCGATTTTCAAATTTATTAGAAAAACATAAAGTAGAGAAAGTTTCCTTCAAAATTCATGCTACCTCTTTGCTCATTCTATTCGCCTAATACAATTGGCATTTTTTTTTAGAAAAACTGTCCGACCGATTTTCAAATTTATTAGAAAAACATAAAGTAGAGAAAGTTTCCTTCAAAATTCATGCTACCTCTTTGCTCATTCTATTCGCCTAATACAATTGGCATTTTTTTTTAGAAAAACTGTCCGACCGATTTTCAAATTTATTAGAAAAACATAAAGTAGAGAAAGTTTCCTTCAAAATTCATGCTACCTCTTTGCTCATTCTATTCGCCTAATACAATTGGCATTTTTTTTTAGAAAAACTGTCCGACCGATTTTCAAATTTATTAGAAAAACATAAAGTAGAGAAAGTTTCCTTCAAAATTCATGCTACCTCTTTGCTCATTCTATTCGCCTAATACAATTGGCATTTTTTTTTAGAAAAACTGTCCGACCGATTTTCAAATTTATTAGAAAAACATAAAGTAGAGAAAGTTTCCTTCAAAATTCATGCTACCTCTTTGCTCATTCTATTCGCCTAATACAATTGGCATTTTTTTTTAGAAAAACTGTCCGACCGATTTTCAAATTTATTAGAAAAACATAAAGTAGAGAAAGTTTCCTTCAAAATTCATGCTACCTCTTTGCTCATTCTATTCGCCTAATACAATTGGCATTTTTTTTTAGAAAAACTGTCCGACCGATTTTCAAATTTATTAGAAAAACATAAAGTAGAGAAAGTTTCCTTCAAAATTCATGCTACCTCTTTGCTCATTCTATTCGCCTAATACAATTGGCATTTTTTTTTAGAAAAACTGTCCGACCGATTTTCAAATTTATTAGAAAAACATAAAGTAGAGAAAGTTTCCTTCAAAATTCATGCTACCTCTTTGCTCATTCTATTCGCCTAATACAATTGGCATTTTTTTTTAGAAAAACTGTCCGACCGATTTTCAAATTTATTAGAAAAACATAAAGTAGAGAAAGTTTCCTTCAAAATTCATGCTACCTCTTTGCTCATTCTATTCGCCTAATACAATTGGCATTTTTTTTTAGAAAAACTGTCCGACCGATTTTCAAATTTATTAGAAAAACATAAAGTAGAGAAAGTTTCCTTCAAAATTCATGCTACCTCTTTGCTCATTCTATTCGCCTAATACAATTGGCATTTTTTTTTAGAAAAACTGTCCGACCGATTTTCAAATTTATTAGAAAAACATAAAGTAGAGAAAGTTTCCTTCAAAATTCATGCTACCTCTTTGCTCATTCTATTCGCCTAATACAATTGGCATTTTTTTTTAGAAAAACTGTCCGACCGATTTTCAAATTTATTAGAAAAACATAAAGTAGAGAAAGTTTCCTTCAAAATTCATGCTACCTCTTTGCTCATTCTATTCGCCTAATACAATTGGCATTTTTTTTTAGAAAAACTGTCCGACCGATTTTCAAATTTATTAGAAAAACATAAAGTAGAGAAAGTTTCCTTCAAAATTCATGCTACCTCTTTGCTCATTCTATTCGCCTAATACAATTGGCATTTTTTTTTAGAAAAACTGTCCGACCGATTTTCAAATTTATTAGAAAAACATAAAGTAGAGAAAGTTTCCTTCAAAATTCATGCTACCTCTTTGCTCATTCTATTCGCCTAATACAATTGGCATTTTTTTTTAGAAAAACTGTCCGACCGATTTTCAAATTTATTAGAAAAACATAAAGTAGAGAAAGTTTCCTTCAAAATTCATGCTACCTCTTTGCTCATTCTATTCGCCTAATACAATTGGCATTTTTTTTTAGAAAAACTGTCCGACCGATTTTCAAATTTATTAGAAAAACATAAAGTAGAGAAAGTTTCCTTCAAAATTCATGCTACCTCTTTGCTCATTCTATTCGCCTAATACAATTGGCATTTTTTTTTAGAAAAACTGTCCGACCGATTTTCAAATTTATTAGAAAAACATAAAGTAGAGAAAGTTTCCTTCAAAATTCATGCTACCTCTTTGCTCATTCTATTCGCCTAATACAATTGGCATTTTTTTTTAGAAAAACTGTCCGACCGATTTTCAAATTTATTAGAAAAACATAAAGTAGAGAAAGTTTCCTTCAAAATTCATGCTACCTCTTTGCTCATTCTATTCGCCTAATACAATTGGCATTTTTTTTTAGAAAAACTGTCCGACCGATTTTCAAATTTATTAGAAAAACATAAAGTAGAGAAAGTTTCCTTCAAAATTCATGCTACCTCTTTGCTCATTCTATTCGCCTAATACAATTGGCATTTTTTTTTAGAAAAACTGTCCGACCGATTTTCAAATTTATTAGAAAAACATAAAGTAGAGAAAGTTTCCTTCAAAATTCATGCTACCTCTTTGCTCATTCTATTCGCCTAATACAATTGGCATTTTTTTTTAGAAAAACTGTCCGACCGATTTTCAAATTTATTAGAAAAACATAAAGTAGAGAAAGTTTCCTTCAAAATTCATGCTACCTCTTTGCTCATTCTATTCGCCTAATACAATTGGCATTTTTTTTTAGAAAAACTGTCCGACCGATTTTCAAATTTATTAGAAAAACATAAAGTAAAGAAAGTTTCCTTCAAAATTCATGCTACCTCTTTGCTCATTCTATTCGCCTAATACAATTGGCATTTTTTTTTAGAAAAACTGTCTAACCAATTTTCAAATTTATTAGAATTTTATAAAATTTTGTGAATTTGTATTAGGAATATAGAATGACGGGAGAGGTATTTCGTAATTTTGATATTTCGATATTCAAAAAATAAATAGAAATTTTATTAGGAATACAGAATAAGTGAAGAGGTAACTAGACTGAAATATAATAATAAAGGTTACACAAAAACAGTACTCAATATGTTTTTTTTTGTTTATTAATTTTATTTATTCATTTATTGTTTTATTTTTTCTTTTGTTTCTTTTAATAATGATATTGAATCATTTGTTTGATATAACAGTTTTACATTTAGAAAAAAAAAAAGTTTCAAAGTTGTCAGTGCACAAAATGACAAATAAAATAAAAATAAAATTATCTTACAGGTTTTTTTTGTTTATTTATACATTGTAAAATATTTAATCTTTGGTTGCAATTGCTTAATAAAGATTGTTTGTATTTTTTTTCTTTTTTGTTCTCGATTTGCAATCAGTTTTGGATTCAACGTTTGTTTAAATTCACCTGACATTAATTCAATCGATATTAATATTTATATATAAAAAAGATATTAAATATATATATGTTGCAATAATGCATTTTGTGTACATGAATACATATATCCTAATGTATGTATATTTCTAGTATACATATGTTTGTGAATTTACTTTAACAATTATTTCATTTTTTTTCTATTTAAATACATTTTATATATCATGGGCAGCATAAATATAATACATTTTCAAATTATTATTATTTTTCATCACATTATTTTGTTTCTTTTTTATTTTTATTTTTTATTTTCATTCAATTTTTTCATTATCAAATTATTTCGCCAATCAAAAATTAATTTACTAATTTTATTTATCAAATTTTATAAATTCTAAATAGCCTCATTATCTCATGAAAACTTTGAGCGCATTTTTAGTTTCCTATTTTTTTTCCTTTATCTTATTTTTAATATGATAATTTATTCTAAAAAATATCTACACATAAATTTTGTTTTCTTTCCTTTTTTCTTCTGTAATTCATTTTATCATGATTATTGATTAGATTAAATCCTAAATTAATTAATACAATATTTATACACATAAATAATTAATTAAAAATATTAAAAAGTAAGAAACATAAATTTTTTATATATGTATATCATTTAAAACGACAAGTTATAATTATTTTTAATAACTTTTAACAGGATGAACTTTTAAGTTCACCAATATCAGCAATATTTTGTAACAATGTAGAAGCATCATTGTTATTATTTGGCTGTGTGGTGTATTGTTGCTTTAGTATGCTCAAAGCAGATAATAGTCTTGTGTTTGATGACATTAGACGTGTATTTGCAGCATCTAATGCTGCAATCTGTTGTTCCTGTGCATCTATCACGCGCTGTTTGTACGACAATGCTGCCGACATTTTTTGTTGTTCTCTTCGCAATTCCTCCTCCACAGATATCAACCTATCAACAATACCAAACAAATATATAATTATTAAAATATTGTAATTACTATTTAATAAAATTTAAAAATACAGAAAAAAAAAAAAAAAACAAAACAAGCAAAGGAAAGTAATTATTTACTTTCTATTTCATTTAAAAAAAATAAATAAAATCATACCTTATATTATCGTGCAATTGTATGTACTTAAAAAAAAAAAAAAAAAAAAGAAAAAAAAATTAAAAATACTATTATATTGTTGGTTTCTTTTTGTACTGGTGATGTGTAATTTAACTAATAAAATTATTGTTTAATTTTAAGATAATTTGTTTTATTTTACAAGTGTCTAAAATATCTTGAGCATAAATAATAAAAAATAGCATTAGAAATTAAACTAAAGTTTATTTTTTATTTTGTTTTTTTTTTTTTTTTAATTTTTTTATAATATTAAATGTACTCTTACACCACGTTCCAGATCAAGCCAGAGAGTTTAAAGGCAGCGAGTAGAAACACACACAATCAATTAAACATACGTAGACTTCATTAATTTTTTAACATTATTATTCGTCCTGACGAGGAAAAAAAATAATTAAAAAAATAAAAAAAATACAGTATTTTCATAATAATAAAAAAAAAATATAAGATTTATTAAATTAATTAATATTATCATGCAATTAATAAAAGCACCACATCTGAAAGATAAACCAGAAAAAGAAAAAAAATGTATACTCTCCAAGAGAAATAAAAAAAAAATGAATAAATAAATAAAAATTCAATTAAATAAAAAAAAAAACCAATTGTTAAAAATAATATACCTGGTGATGATATTCTTCATTTTAGTATCTGGTGCAATTCCATTAATATCTCCATCATCTGGTGCACCCAAACGTGCACGTAGTCTATCCACACTATTTTGTAACCTTTCGATTTCGACTTCATACTGTAAACGAATATTATTTAAATATTGTTAGTTACCATTATTATTAATTAATAATTAGACATATAATAATTTATTTTAAATAGTATATAAAAAGTAAGTAATAATTAAATACAATTGATTAATAATTTTGTTAATAGATTTGTTAAAAAAAAAAAAGTTAATAAAAATATATAATACCTGATCAATTGTTCGATGATTATGTGATTTATTTCTTCTTGTTGTACAAGATTCATCATCACTTGTATCAGATAAATCTTTTGTTGAATCAAGTGATAATCTTCTTCGTAATTTTGTAAATGTTGAATTTTGATTTTGTTCATTAATTATTCTTTGCTGTTGTTGCTGTTGTTGTTGCTGCTGTTGTTGTTGTTGTTGATGATCTGTTAAATTTTGTTGTTGTCTCCATTGATTTTGTCCAGCATTACGTTGATTATTATTATTATTTCTAATATTATTTTGTATTGATGTTGGTGATGGACTAAGATCAACACCTCTTATAACTTCAACACCACCACCAACAATATTATTAACATCACGATTTTCATCTGAGCTCGTACTGCCACGTCTACCACCATTAATACCATTGCTATTGTTGTTGTTATTATTATTATTATTATTATTGGTAGTGTTGCTATTGTTATTATTATTATCCATATGATATACTGGATTTGCAAATGCAAGTGGTGCCGTATTAATAATATGTTGATTATTATTATTTGTTAAATCAACAGGACTTGAACTTTGGCTATATGTTGCAAAACTTTGATAACCAGATGATGCAACATTACTTAATTGTGAAATTGATATTTGTGAACCTTTTTGTGATTTTATTTCCGATACTTCATCATCAGCATATCGTAATAAATCTGATATTTCATCAAGATTACCATTTGTTGTATTATTTATTTTTAAATTATTATAATTATTATTTATTTGTTGTTGTCCTTGTTGATTATGATGATTTATAGATAACGTCAAATTTGTTGTATTTATTGGATTAGCATTAACTGTTGTTTTTGTTATATTGTTATTATTATTATTATTATTATTATTATAATTGTGCTGATTTAAAATATCATCTTTATTGCAATGATTTTTACTACCACTACGTATTATACCATAATTTGTTAATTGTGAATAATTATCATCATTTAAATGATTATTATTATTATTATTACTTGATAACTTACGATTATTTGTTGTATCATTATAATTATTACAATGATTTAATTTATTAATATTATAATTTGTATCTTTTAAATTACTATGACTTTCTGAACGTAATGGGCTTGTTTGATAATTTTGTTCACGACAATTATTAACATTAGCTAAACTTGAACTTGTTGTTAATTTATAAGTATTAGTATTAGTATTACTATTATTATTATTATTATTATTATTATTATTATTATTATTATTATTATTACGATTATTTGTTAATGCTGTACGATTTTGTTGACGTGATATTGGTGTTGGTGAACGTGATACAAATGCTGGTGATTCAATTGGATGATAATTATCATCATTTGTTGTTGTTGTTGATGTTGTTGATGTTGATGTTGGTACTGTTGTTGTGATTGATGATGCTACTGTTGCTGGTGTTGATGATGATGATGATGTTGTTATTTGTAATTGTAATTTTCCATTAGTTGTTGGTAAATATGCATTTCTTGGTAATGTTGCTGAACGTACACCATTATTTGGTGATTTTGTTAAACTTGTTGTTGAATTATAAAGTGTTGTATTACTTGTTTGTTGTAATATACTGTCACTATTTTCACGTAATATACAATGATTATTATTACTATTATTACTATTATTACTATTAATTGTATCATGTCCACCACCACCACCACTTAATGTTGATGTTGCTGATACTGATAAATTTGTATTGCTATTATTTATTGTTGGATCATTATAACGAAAAATATTATTTTGATGTGAATGATGATATCTTCGTGTTGCTGTTGCTGTTGTAGTTGATGATGATAATGATGATGATGATAATGATGATGTTGTTGTTGTTGTTGTTGTTACTGGACTTGGTCCTGGTTGATCAAGTGCACATGTTATTTTATCAAGTATATTAGTTAATTTAATTGGTGGTAATAATGATTGATGTGTTGTTGATGTTGATGATGATAATGATGATGATGTTGATGATGTTGAAGATGTTGATGATGTTGTTGATGTATTTGTCATTGTTGTTGATAAACTTTCACTTAATAATGCATGTAATAATGATAATTGTTTACCTAAATCAATATAACCATCAAATTCAAGTGAATTATTAATTGATGAATCATTTTTTAATGGTGTACTTATTAATTGTAAAAAATTTTTCATTGGTTTAGCTTCACGTTCTAATAAATCATTCATAAATTCCATAAAATTTTCTTTACCTTGAAAACGTGTAAAATTAGCAAGTGTTTGTAAACTTTTAGCAACAAGTGTTAAATTTCTTGCTGCTTTTTCATTTGGATATTCATGTGTTATATTAAATAATGATGGACTTAATATTGCTGGACATAAAAAACGTAAAAATATTGATGCTGATATTAAATTATCAGCAATATCATCACGTCCTAATTGTGCTAAACGTTCACGAAATATACGAAAACATTCACGTAATTCAAGTGGAAATAATGAATGACTTGCTAATATTCTACCCCATGCAAATTCAACAGCTGAACGTAAATTTTGTTGTTGTTTATGTAATGCTGTTGGTGATGATACTTTAAGTGGATCAACTTCACAATCACCACCTTCAACAGCAGCACGTATTACTGGACCAAGTGTTTCTTGTAAATAACGATCACCAGTTAATTTTAAATATGCTTCCATAGCTTTTGTTGCTAATGAATTACCACGAAATGTTAATCTTTCATCATCAATTCTATGTATATCCATCATAACAAGATCAGCTAAAAATTTTGATGCATTTTTTTCACATTGCATAACAGCAACTAATGCTGTTGATATATCTTCTTTAGCTTTAACACCAATTATTGGTTCAAGACATTCACATAATATTGAATAATCATTTTTTAAATAATTTAAAAATTCATTATATATTTTAACTGGCAATATATCAACTGATTGAAAACGACATTTAACACGTAATGCTGGTTGATCTTTTAATATACCTTTTTCACTAATAACTTGATACCATTTTTCAGTTAAATAACGTGATGTTACATTTTTAACTGGTATTGATACTGAACCAATTAATACATTTTTATCACGTTTTTTTTTACGATCAGCTTCACGATATAAATTAACTTGTATTATATTTACAATTGGTAAATGATGAAAATCAAAATGTTCACCCCAAAAACATAATTCAGTTTTTTGTTTAGCTGTTGTACGTGCATACAATGTACTATCAAGACATACTTCACAATAATAACGTTTTTTTGTTGGTATACCTTTTGCTTCAAGTAACCATATTTGTAATGAATTATCAGTACGACGTGTTTGTTCAGCATCTGGCTGTACTGATTTACGTAAACTAAAAAAAAAAAAATAAAAAATATTATTTTAAATTATTAAATAAACAATTTATATATAATTTATAATTTACCTGTGTAACCATTGATCACGTTCATGTGCTGATCTACAGCTAAAATATTTTGGTGCACCAGTACTTGGTGTTACTTGAAAACAATGAGGTCGTCCAAGTAAACTTGGATGCAATGGCGTAACTGCAGCAAGATCCATTGCTGTTACAGCTTGACCACACAATAATGATTCATGTGAACGACAACCTCGCAATCCACTACTTCCACGTTGTTTTTGTCTTTCAAGTTTTGTTACACTCTTTGTTCTTTTCAATGGATTTGAACGAAATGATCGTTTTGAAAAAAAATTCTAAAACAACAAAATATTATATTCATTAATATTATTTATATTTTTAAAAGACATTTAGTCAAAAGGAATATATATATAAATATTTATTTAATTTAAAAATAAAACAAGTCAAGTCAAGTCAAGTATGTAGACACTATTATTTATCAAGTACCAGTTAAAATTTCAAAAACAAATTAAAAATAAAAGCTTTTTTTTTGCTCTTGTTTAATTTATTATATTATACTATATATTTATTTATTTAATTATTGTTTTTTTTTTTTTTAATGCTTTTAAATTAAAAACATTTACAAACACATGTAAAAAGATTTTTAAAATGGATAAAAATTACGGTGGTAGGTAAGTAGGTATGTAAAACATAAAATGAAAGGAGATTCTTTGAGTAGCATTAGATGTGTATAGTAATTTTATAAATATTATTATTTTCAAAAATAGAATAACATTGAAGTGAAAGGTTTGTAAAATTAAAGAAACTTTCATTCCTATTTAATTTTCATCAAGAATTATTTTAAGTTATTTTTTTTTAAATATAAATAAAAAAAAATATATATACTCTAGTTGTAATGTAGTTTATGATAATATTCATTAATTTTTCATCACAATTATCATTATCAATTTTTTCAATTAAACACATTTTTTTTTTTAATTAAAATTTAAATTTTTTTTTATTTTTTAAAATCCACGTGTAATCTTATCAACATAAATACCGAGAAAATTGTGAAAAAATACTAATTTCTCTTCCGTTGTGTACCAAATACTATGGCATTATTAAATTTTTTTTTTTTTTATTCAACTTGATAACGACACTAGACTGACGATAATAAACTATACTGAACTGATAAAAAAAATATATATTTGCAATTTACATTATAAAATAAATTTATAAAAATTTATGATAAATATTTTCTTTTTTAATTCAACAAAATATGTTGATAAAAAATTTGACTGCAATTTTGATATTATTAATTTTTGGTTGTAACTGGATGAAATCTCAATGACGACTGCAGATGTAAGATGTATTAAATATGAAAAAAAAAAAAAAAAAAAGAAACATAAAATCTCAGCTTGCCTAACGAAGTCAAGGGATCTCCTTGGGGTACTTGGCCAAATGGGGAAGCTACCTTTGTGCACCTTTTGTGCACATTCAATACATTAAAAAAAATTTAAAAAAAATAAATAATAATAATAATAAAGAAAGAGAATAATCGTGGTGATATTTGTCGTCATAGTAAGTTCTCTTTCTCTCATTGCAGCATACCATTCAAGAATGAAAAATCAAGTAAAAAGGTCTCTTGTCGGCTGGTTGGTTGAGATTCAAACTCGTACACTTATAATAATATACGTTTAAAGTCTTCATGTCCCCTTTTTACTTGAATTTTTATTTTTAATTTTTTTTTTTTTTTACTTTTTATTTTATAATATATATAAGTATATACTTGTACACATACATCTGTGTCAAACCGATTCTTGGGGTTTCAGTTAACATACATCTAAGTCAGAGTTTAAATAAAAATTTCATCAAGGGTTCTCAATAATTTATTTTACAAGAAAATAATAAATTTTTATAGAAATAATTAATTATTAAAAATTAATAAAAAAATTTAATATTTAATTGTTTAGTTTGTTTCTTTTTTAAATCGAAAAATGATATTTTTTTTTTTTTTTTTTTTTATAAATTTTTCAAATAATTATCATTGAAATTCTTGTTATATTGAATATATTTATATTATTCAATTTATATTTTTTATTTGACTTTTTTACTTGTTATTTGTTTGATATTTATGCGGAAGTTGCATACAATTACTACTGTTCTTAGATAATAATAAATATGTATTATATTCTTTGAGAATGGCACGCGATACTACATCACGTGCTAACGGATTTTTTAGTGTTAAAAATAAAAAAAATCATTAAACTTTTTATTTTAAATATTAGCTTTAAATATATATTTCTCAACATCAAAAGAAATTTTTTTAAATTATGATTGAATTATTATATTAGCAAATATAAACAAATAACTACTTTGAAGTTTTTTCTTTTCAATTTAAATTGATGACTGAATAAATTTATTGAAGAAAAATTAATATGATGAGTTTAATATTTTTTTATTGAATCAATTGATCAATTAAATTATTAATAATTTTCAATAAAAAAATTTAAGTAAATATCTTGTAATACAACCACATTTTTTTATACAGTTCTTGTCAATTTTTTTTTCAAAAAAAAAAAAACAAAAAAGAAAAGAACATTTTCTATATTCTTATTTTCCACCCTTCTTTGAGTCATTGTCATTTTAATATCTAGTACATACAATCAGTCTTTCACACACTTTAAATACATATAGTACTTTTATAATTTGGAAAAAGAAAAAAAAAATATATATACCAGGTGAAATATTGGGGAAATAAAAATACCACACGTGTACTGAGGGCTGATCGATGAGTATAAACTAACTGAAAAGTAAAAACTTGTTTTTACAAAAGAAGTAAAATAAATATAACGACCGTTAAACAAAAAAAAATTGAAACATGATCTACAAAAAAAAAAAAAAAAAAATCAATTTCTTTTAACACCCCTTAATAATTTAAATATACATTTTCAAATTTTTTTCAACCCTTTCATTCAATTCATTCTATCAATAATAAAACCCTTGAGAAAATTTGTTATAAAAAATAACATAAAAGTATATATTTTAATTAAAAATAATAATAATAATAAATTACATACCACAATTCTGTTTGGTGTAACATCAAGTGGCCTTGCTCCAAGAACTGGTGTAGCTGGTGCACTGCCCCTTCTGCATGCTTTCTCATACGATGTATCTGTAATGAAAAAAAAAAATATATATATAAGTATATATTCATATTTGAAATTAAATTATTTATATAACAAAAAATTCATAGTTAAATTAAAATGATAAATATAAAAATTAAATATTAATTTTATCAATATTAAAAATAGAAAAAAAAAATAAAGTTAAAAAATAAAAATATAACTGTTGACAAGTATTAAATTTAAAAAATAATAATAGTATTAAATAATATTTCCATCTGTCAAAAGAGAGTAAAATATTATAAAAAATTTACATAAATTGCAATTGTAATAAAAATAAGAAAAAAAAAAATCATATAGGCGTGGTATTAAAATTTAAAATTTAATAAGTCCAAGTACGTTAACTATTTAACAATAAATTACGTATATTTCATCATTTCAAGGATTCAATAGAAACGTCAACTTGCATATATATTACGATTAAAATTTGGCGCCTACATTACATATCATTTATTTTTTTTTTTTATATTTTTTATTATAATATACTTTTACGTCGTCAATCAGCCTCCCATTGCTATTACAGTCCCTATCAGAATGCAGCTGTACAATCATATATTTTTTTCTCTTTTATTTTTTTTTAAATTAAATTTTATATATACATTTGTATATATATATATGTTGAAATATATTTAATATACATCAGAGGAAACTGAGGAACAAAGAGTTTAAAAAAATCACAACGATTATCCTATTCAAAAAAAATTATTATAAAATAAAAAGTATAGTTATTAGCTTAAATTATTATTCACGAACATGTATATTAAGCAACATGTAAAAAAAAAGGTATTCTATATATTTAATATAATATTCAATTATTTTTACTGTTCACATCTAAAAACAGACACGCGTCATAATATTAACATTATGTTTTTCCGGTCGTTATAAATTTATTACTTTTTTTTATTTTTTAAATTTTTTAATACTCATTTTTTTATATGTCTAATTATACAGTTAATTGTCATCGTCAATTAGATACATTAACATTTTAAATTAAAAAATTAATTTTATATCACAAATTTATTCAAAAAACAAAAATGTAATTATTTTTTCATGTAAAGATATTATTATTAAATATCATTACAAAATATTTTACCCCAAAATGTGATATAATATATAAAAAAAAAATAAAATAATATTGTTATTTTAAAAAATAGATTGTCAAGAGTTGTACGATACACATATGTTCGTGTATATTCACATTCTATTGTTGATTCGATAATATTTATTGGTTGAGGATGACCAAACGAGATTTACAATGTGGTTTTCATGTATATATATACAAATAGACAGTGTTATATTTTATATTTTCAATTTAATCATTTATTTTATTCCTCCCCTTGGAGATAGGGAAAAAAATAATAAAAAAAATTAAAACGAAAGATACATCAGTAGATATACACCGTATATAAATGTCAACCATGTTGTTCAATGAAAAACCTATAATAACCATAGCAAAAAAAAAAAAAAAAAATAGATAAAAAAAATAAATAAATTATCAAATAAATATAAAATTCCCAAGTCATTCAGTCAGCCTGATGGTAAACATAAATAAATATAACACATCGATAGGGCGTGAACAAATTCAAATATTAAATTTTTTTTTTTTTTTAAATAAAATATCTATAAATTTATATTATCAATGAAAAATAATATAATGATACTAATGTGAGGTAAATTTTTAACACTGACTAAATTATTATTAATATTATTGTTTATTGTTATTTAAATATAAAAATTATCAATTGAAAAAATAAAAAAAAAATATATATAATATATTTGTAATTTTCAATTGCATATTGATAAATACAAGTAAATAAATAAAACAAGTATGTTATATGGCGCCTGAAGAAATATTCTATCACTATTTATTTATAAAAATAAATAATAATAAATATAAATAAATAAATAAACATGATAGAATACTTGAACGTAAATTACGCAAGAATCGTGGGATAAAATATTCTAAAAAACCCACAGTAATTCAATTAAAATATAATAAATAAAAAATAATTTAATAATTTAATTAATATATATTATATTTAAAATTATCATTAAATATTTTATCAATAATTTTAATTTAAAGAAAGTTACATTCAAATAATATTACTATATCAAGACAAATTTTTATATAAAAAAACATGAATTAAATATCAGATGAAAGTTATTTAAATTAATTAAGATAAAAATATTAAGTAAAAATTAGTAATTAAAAAAAAAAAAAAAAAAAAAAAAGCATATGTATATATATAACTATAATAATAAATATTCATTGAATATTATTTTAATTTTTTAAAAAGTTTACAGATGACTAAATTCTTTCATATAAAATTTATTTAAATAAATATAAATATATATTTTAAATAAATTTAAATATAATTTTAATCGTTTGTAATGAAGCAGCGATATGTATAAATTGCTCTCTTTGGGGTCTTTTATTTAAAAACACTAAAAAAGAAAAAACAGAACCATAAGGACCACCAAGTACTTGAAACAAGTCCATTGTCCATTATCCGTGACTGACACTTGAGTGACATAAAATGCCGCTTTGAATGTTCATTTAAAAAAAAAAAAAAAAAATTATTATCAAAGGGCATATGGTGCAAATGATGACAACAATAATAACAATAATAATTCAACAGACATATATGATATATTGTAATATATAAACGAGGGAAAATTGAAGGAAATCGAGAATAATTGGAGCATTGACCAAGGTCTTTAACCAGCAGATGCCAATTGCATTTTATTTTTTTTTCATAATATAATAATGTGCATGTGTGCATATATAAATATAGAAAATAAATATATATATGTATATCAAAATAAGGCACGAGCCTATTTACCTTTACCTTAAATAATAATTTAATTATAAAAAAAAAAAAAAAAAAATTAAATAAATGTGCGTGTAATGTTAAACTCTAGACAAACGACTTCTGCATAAAATCATCATCAACAATTATATTTTTTTTATATTAAAAAAATTAAATAAAAAAGCCACATAAAACAGGTGAAATATACAAGAATATAATGCATTTATTATATGCTTTTATTATTTTTTTTTTTTTTTCTTTGTTATTATCTTTCATTTTTAATAATAAATTTTAATAATAAATAAATTCAATGATCATGCTCAAGACACGCAAGTATACTAACCACAAAAAAATAAATATATAATTATAAATAATAATAATAATAATTGATGAATTATATTTAAATTTGTAAATATTTAAAAATATATATAATATATTTTATTTAAAATAATAAATAAAATAAGTAAAATTTTACAACACGCTTTCCCTTGTAGCTACTAGAAATTTTTATTAAATTTTATATTTATTATTTTTATTTTGTCTATTTTATGTATATATATATATAAGTAAACTTTCTGGTAATAATTTTATTTTTTTGTGGTACTTGATGGGACATTCAGCGCAACGGAATTTTCACAATTTTTTAAATCTTTTGTATTTTCTTGGAAATAAAACCATATAATAATTCGTAGTATAAAGTTAACGGTGTTTTTTTTTTTTTTTTCTAATAAATCTACTACTATTTTTTTTTCTATTTCTCGATACCTTAACTGCAAATAAATATATAAAACTACAAATTTCTTATTTTTTTTTTTTTATAACGGAAAAAATTCATGTTTCCTGTAATAAATATATTGTAAATTAATTTTTCATTGTTATATAAATAATAATTAATTAAATTGTTTAATAATTTTTTGAAAATAATGTAATCTATAAATATATTTAAAATAAATTCTATAATAATATTTCTGAGAATGATATTTAATGCAACAACTTAAATAGTGTACCAGTGTGTAAAAAAAAAAAAACGAATGACTCATATATATATATAAATTTTACAAAGAAACGTATATCAAAAGCAAGATCGTTTATCACACTCGTCATTTATAAAGGCTTGTAGTAAGTGCCAGATGAAATGTACAGTTAATCTTGATATTAACTGATTGAATAGAAAAATATAAATAAAAAAATACAAACACCAAATAATAAAAAAAAAAAAAATTTATAAATAACAAAAGCTCAATTTAATAATAATAAAATATATTTTAAATTTAAATTTAAAAATATCACTTCAACTGAGATATTCAATATTTGATAAAATGAATTATACAAATGTACACATAAGCACAAGTAAAAAACCAATGTAAAATAAATAATTCAATAACAAAAAATGAAAAAAAAAAAAAAATAGGAATATATATAACAATCAAAAAATAAAATATATATATAAAAAAATATAAAAACTTTAACTTTACTTGTTTTTAACAACCCTAGTTGATTTAAATACACACAAAAATATATTCAAAGAGAAAAAACGACAAAAAAAAAACTCTAGAAAAAGGGGTTGATATAGATTGAAAGGGTTGTATTGTAAATAATAACTCATGCGGGGGTTATATTATTTATAAATACATATATAATAGGGTAGAAATAGATAAACTATATAAATATATACATATCTTTATTCTTTCATAGGATCAGTTGTATTTTAAAACTTTAAATTGACAAAATATAATCATAAATTTATGTGGATTAAGAGCACATGGTATATATATATATATAATGATCGATCAAATTCCAATGCTTATATATCATCACAAATATTTTTATTATAAAATTTTATTTATTTTGATTTTTTTAAATCTTTTTTTAAACGACCATTTATTTATATATATACAGGGGAGATAATCTCTTAATGGCTAATGACACTTGTATAATATATATATATATATACAGATGACAAAAAAAAAAAAATAAAAATAATAAAAAATAAAATTGAATAATGATTGGTAAAAAAAAATAATAAAAATCACAATGTGATTCAAGGCTAAATTTATTCAATACAATTATTATCGAGGTAACCTAATCAAATATTTATTTTATTTTTTTCAATTTATATTTATCTATTTTAACAATAGGTTAAAAAAATCTAGGTAAAAAAATTTTTTATTTATATTTATTCAAGTTTTTTTGAATATATTATATATTTAAAATTATTATTATGTTAATTATTTACTTCAATTTTGTTGTTGTTGTTGTTGTTATATTCAATAATTAAGCAATTGGTAAATTGTGAAAGCCAATAAACTGTAGTATACAGTGCCTTTCATAACGAGTTCTACTTTTGTGTTAATATACTCTTGCGTGTTTTAAAATGCACAACAAACTTACAACTCATATAGACAACGACCAATTTGATCTAGATAATAATCTACATTGAGTTTATTTCAATTGAACACGCTTACTGTCTCTCAAATTAAAAACAATCATTTAGTAATAATTGTTTTTTTTTTTTTTTTTGTTCTTAATATTCATGTATCATTTAAAAGATACATGTATATTTTTTTTTTAAATATATCAATTTGAATTTCATGGTTATATTTACTAAAACTACATGTGTTTACTTTATCATTTAATAATTTTTAAAAGATATTATCAATTTAATATAATACTCAAATAAACCATACAGGCGTTTTTTTATCATCAATGAGGGATCCATCACACATCAATTCATCAAAATCAAAAAAATAATAGTAAAATTGAGACGTAACAGATATTACAAAGAAAAATAAAATTTGTTATTTGAAAAATTGATAAAAATTTAGGGGTGAAATCCCTTTTTTTTTACAATTTTTTAGATATATATTTATACTCCATTTTTTTTTAACCATATTGGACATTTGATAATAATGATAGAAAAAAAAAAAAATGGTTTTTTATTTAATAAAAGAAAAATGATTTATGATCATAAAGACAGCTTTATCTTTGCTCGCTTAAACAACCACAATAATTTTAATTTTTAACGGGTTGTTTTTTTAATGAAATAAAAAATATATAAATTTTCTATTAAAGGGGGTTGGTTGGTTGATTTTATATACATAAATTTTTTTATACTTTGATGATTATATATAGATATATATATAGAACACATATAGCGAAACGAGTTTAATTTGACACGCACTTATTATTACTAAATATTCGTTTTTTTTTTTAAATATATTTTCAAGCACATACACACCACCAAATAGAATTTAAAAAACCACATATATAGCTATATGTTTATTTTAAGAAAATAATATCAAAAAATATTTGTATATATTTTAGGAAGAAATATGATACAAGTTTTTGAAAAAGAAGAAAAAAAAAAGGGACTGTAAAAATTGGTGTTTGATGTGACATGTTTGGAATATTTTTTCAAGGCAGGTGGTCCCTATATATTTCTCTTCAGACTAGCCAACTTGTGATATGATAATAAAAATATACAGACAAGATGCAAGCAAGCATATAATATAACAGTAAGTAGGTATCTTGGGCCCTTTTTTTTTTTTTCAAAAAGAAATCATTAACCGGTCTCATCGAAAAACCAGATTTAAAAAAAATTATAAAATATATAAAAAATAAATGTACCTGAATGAATACCAGCATCACCATCAGGATCATCAAAACAAGATTCATCAAAATATTCAAAATCATGAAAATCATTTATTTCATTATTATTATTATTTTCACCAACAATATCACTGTTTAAATTATTATCATTTAAATGAAATTTATTTAAATCAATTGTTGGACTATCAATTGAACCATGTCTACCAATTATTGTTGATTTATTAATTAATGAATTTGTTGTTTTTGTTATTTTAGTACTATGTGTACGACGTATTAAATTACCAAATGTACCACTTGTATTACTATTATAACTATTATTAATATTATTATCATTAATATTTTTTTGTTTTAAACCATGTGATGATTTATTATCATTATCAATAATTTTTTTATGATAATTTTTATTATTATCATTTATTATTGTTGAACAACAACCTGTATCATTATTATCAATATTATAATTAATAATATTATTATTTAATTTATCATTTTTTTTATTAGTACCATTAACAAAACGATTTTGTAATTTTTCAATTGTTTTAAATGATCTTGTACGTACAATTTTTTTACAATTTTGATTAATAATAATATTATTATTATCAATATTATTATTATTATTGATATTGATATTATTATTATTATTATCATTTAATTTTGATGTTTCAAATATTTTTGTTAATGTTTGTACTTTACCATTACGACATGTATCTATTATTTCAATATCATTACTTGTACTTTGTGTACGTGATAATCCTAATTTTTTATTAATAATTGTTGTTTGTTGATTTTTACAATTACTTATTGGAAATGTATTACATGTATATTTATCAATATCATGTACAATTGTTGTTAATAATTTTTTTTTATTTATATTATTATTATTATTATTAATATTTGAATTTGAATTAGTATGATTCATTGTTTCAGTTTCTAATGATACATAAAATGTTGATCTACGTTTTGGTGAATCTTCACTAATATTATTATCACTTCCAATCATTTTTAAAGATTAAAATATAATAATAATAATAATAATATATTTATTTTATTTGATGTTAACATAAACACTCACTGATACATATACACACTCTCCCTTCTGTTAATTTTTATATTATAAAAAACTGCTACTTAATGATACAATGAGTCAATTCATTAAATGATTTTTAAGTGTTGACGTCATTCTTGTCATAAAAATTTATATATTTATATAAAAAAAAAAAAAAAAAAACAAAATCACTATTTAAATTAATTTTATCAATTAAACACTTCATTATTAATTAATAAATAATAATTTTAAATTAAATAATTTCATTTTAAAAGTGAATAATCATAAATGGTATTTAGCACAAAATTTATTAAAGATATTTGTTCCGGAATTGAAGAATATACTGATTGGAATGTCATGGACAAATATCCATGTCAATAAAAAATGAAAAAAAAAAACAAGTAATATTTCACTGTGTGAGAACCATTCGAAAAGCTCTTGTCGATGGCTTATGCACAACTGGACAATCTCTTCTTGCTAGTATTAACTCGTGGTTAAATAAAATCAAGTAATTTAAAAAAAAAAAAAAAAGAGTTGAAATAAAAAAATAACAAAATAATTCACGTAAATAAAAATTACAAAAATAAAACAAAAAAAATAAATGTTTATACTATCATCACTGATATCCTGTGTATGTATATTAATGAACTTTAATAATTAATCAATTTTTTTTTGGAGTATTTGTGTATAGTAAAGAGTAATGCTGAACAGTGACTGAGTTTCGAAAGGAACCTATTCAGGGGGATATATTATAACATATATATACAACAGCGCCAACTTACGGATTTTATTTAATATATAAAATTGTGGACCATACAACTTCTTGGCGTGGCATTGATGATGCTTTGCCTGTATATTACTGTTCTTGCCTGCCTGCATTTATTTTTATCATATATATATATATGATATGCACATCTCAATATAATATAAACTCTTCTCTATAAAATATATACACTTTATTTATATTCACTTTCTTGAAAGTGAAATAAATATGACAATAGTAAAATCGAAATAATAAATTATTTCAATCAAGCAAAATATACTCAATCGAAATGTCATTTTTATATTTTTTTTTTATCTATTATTAATAATTATTATTATAATAAATAATTTAAAAATATAAATAAAAAAATTATAAAAAAAAAAAAAAAATTAATTACTTTTATAATAATATAAAATAAAAATTGTAAATAAAATTTATGACATATTTTATTGTTTGTTTATTATTTATTGTTATATTTTGATTGGAAAAAAAATTTCTTATCTTAAAAAATTAATAATTGAAAATAATGCTTAAATGAGTACCACTGATGCAGTTCAACTTGTTTGTCGCGGTAAATTTCAAGATGTATGTATTTGTATTTGTATATAGATGTAAAAGTTGGCCGGATGTCTTAGCTTGCCAAAGAAGAAAGAACCACAACAACACCTTTATAAATGTATGGATACATTACATTGCAACCAAATTCTATGTAAATGCATGCATTTAGATAGAAAATACAATAATAATTGTAAAGAATAAATGAATATTTAAAAAAAAACTAATGAAAAACAGGAAAAAAAAAACAAAAAAAAAAAATTGTGAATCCAACGCACGTGCTTTGGCGCCAAGATCATTATTTTCAATATATATATATATTTTTTATTTTTTTTTCTAAAACATCATATGATATATCTGTATAGTAATATTTTAGACAGGAAATAACGGACTGACACACGTTTTATAAATATAATATATACGTATTTAGTTGATATACCAAACGTCAACTAACTTCCGGAGTTAAAAAAATAAAATAAAATAATATTACAAATTAAATATATAAAATGACAATATTATGTCCAATGAATGATACAAATATTAGCAATTTAAATACTAATTAAATTTAATTTTGGATCATATAAAATTTAAATCTCAAATATTGTTAAAATTATTATATCCAAGAATAAAAATAATATATATAATTTTCTTTTGACATAATAAAAAAAACCATATGTAATTTTTTAACAAAAAAAAAAAGATAAAATAAATGTAAAATCGTGAGTTTATTTTGGATATTTATACGTGATCGTAACGAATTGAGTTCTATAGTCAAAAACACATGTTTGGCATAATAATGTTTCTTGAAGAAATGAAAAAAAAAAATTTCATGATGAATTTTTTTGCGATTCACTGGGGTCCATTTTACTGGTTAAAAATTTAAAAGATTTGTACATATAATGTTAAAATAAAGAGAGATAAAATAAATGATAATGATAAATAAATTGTATCTATCTTTGTTGGATAAGTGATGAGTTAAAAAGGGATTAAAAAAAAAAAATACGTGACTGTATAACTGCAACAGGGGCAGCAAAACATGCTCTGCTCCAAACAAGTTCCCTATACTCGACACATTTTAATTTGAGACAACAATACTTGAAAAAAAAAAAAAAAAAATTTATTTATAAATTGCAAAATTATTAAATTTTTTCTATCATCATCTTTGTAATTTGTTAAAAATTGAAAATAAAAAAAATCTAAAATTAACTGAGAAAAAAACACAAAAAACATTTAAATTATTGTTATAATAAAATTTTTTTTTTTTTTTTTATAATTCAACAAAATTAAATTGTAGAGTTATAAAAAAATTATACAATGAAGGTCGTGGACAAACTTCAATAGCATGATTCTCAGTCTCACATATACAGTAACATGTTGTTAAAATAATATAAAAAAATAAATAAAAAAATTTATGTTGAGTTTAATACACTAGCCACAAGTTGAACACGTGTGGGAAAAGTTTTCGCGTATTCTCGCGGTTTATAAGGAATTTATATATATAATTTTTTTTTTCTTAACATTGAGTTGTTGTTGGGAATGTCCAATGAAGCCAATCAAAAATATAAAATATATATAAATATGTATACAATGAGGTAATTTGATATATTTTAATAAAAAAAAAAATGAAAAAACCAGTAAATTGTTAAAAAATATATAAAATAATTTTTTATATTTGTTGATAAATAAATAAAATAAATATACAGTTAATTGATTTAACTTAAATATTACATTCCAAATTAATATTTCATTTTTTAAATAAAACCAAATTGAGTATTATGGGGTTGAAACATGTTTTTTTAAATAATCAAGTTCAATGATCTTAAAAATATATAGAACCATGGTTTCTCTGTGGGGGTTTTTTATTTTATATTTTATATATATTTTTTTTAAAAAACCCCTCCTACCATAATGTCTTATTTATTTATTTTTCATTTCCCTTCAAGACCTTTTATGGATACAAGTATATTTAGTTTGCTTGACCACGAACGAATACATTTATAGCTAAAGAGGGTGCAACCATGAATGGTTCTTCAATAACCAATACGACTAATGCATACATAATTAAATAATAATTTAATTTAAATATTATTTAACCTTATCATCATTCATTTCAATAACAACAGTATTACTATTTCTTAAAACAGTATTACAAAATTTTTTTTAAACGTAAAATAAAATTTACGTTTAATGATTTTTAAAAAAATAATACTACGACAACGATATATTTTAAAAAAATTCAAATTACTATTTTAAAATTTCTTTATCAAGGATTAATCGATAACAAAGATTACAAATTATCATGAAGAAATAAATGAAAATCTTTATTATCGACATTAATTTTATTACCGACATAAAATGTAAATTCAAAAAAAGAACACAACAAACACAATACTTTTTTTTTTTTTTCTTTCACACAAGAAGATTTTAAAATTATGAAGAAATAAAATATTAATTATAAAATAAATATATATATTGCAATATGTGTTACATTGATGTGAATTAATCAACAATGGAGTGAAAGGTTTGTATTATTTTATATATATATTTTTTTTTGTATTCATTAGAGTGACACTATTACTTAAAAATTCATAAATAAAATCAGTATAAACAATGGATCAATTATAAAGTCAGATCAGCAATATCATATATACATACATATTAATATTAAATATCTTTTTATATTACCGACATGCATTTGTGTCACTCAGCAATAAAATAATAATAAACTATTACTAATTTTATTTGAATAAAAAAAATATATATACAATAATAATTATTTATTTATTTAGCATTGTTAATTTTTTTTTTTTTTTTTATATTCTCAAATTTAACTGTTGATATTTTATTTCAAAAAAAAAAAAAAAAAAAAAATAGAAGCTTTTTTTAACTTGTCATTGATATAACTTTTAATTCACGTGTAAAAAAAAAAAATAATAAAAATAATATTACAAGATAAATGAGATTAAATAAAATATAAATCCAATTAAAAAAAAAAACATATATATATACGAAAAATTCATCATCACCAATGTAAAACATACATATACACAATTAATCATCGAATGGATAATGACGCTTATATAAAGTTGTATAAAACATTTGTATGTTGACCCCAAACGTGCTTAAAGTTAACTTTTTTTTTTTTTTTATAATATATATATATTTTTATTTTACAGCACGAATAAAAATAATTTTTATTTTGGACCAAGTTTAATGGGCTTGCTGACCATAACCGATTCAACTAACACAAATTTATAATATACATACACAAATACTCTCGCTCCAATTACTTGAGCAAAATTTTAGTTGGTTTTATACATTGCCTGACCAAATACGACAAAAAATATTTAATATAAAAAAAAAAAAAAAAAAAATAAGAGAATGATATTTTATATATAAATTTATCAATGATAATAATTCACATAAAAACATATGAATATAATTATCTTTTTAAGATTTGACAACACTCAATGTGTTAAAAACATTTAATATTAAAAACTAAAAAGAAAAATATATTTTTGTTCTATTTTTAAATATATACTGTAAGTTTAAATTAATATTTTTAAATAAATAATTTAAATTAACATACGTTTACAGTGAATACCATGCCGAGTAATATCAACAGATATATATCTGATTTTCATGATGATGATGAGTTCAAGTTACCCATCCATAGGCAAAATGAGAATTTAAAAAAAAAAAAAAAAAACTAGTGATAAAAATATCTGAGAATAGAATATACACTGAATAAAATTTGATATTAAAAATCATAAAAATGATTTAACATTGAAATAAAATAAATTTAGTACGTTAACTCAACACTGTCAATAGTCAACTGTGATAAATTTATACTGTGTTAAATAATAAATATATATTAGAAAACTATATTCACTTATGTGAACAGTAGCTCAAATAATTTTTTTTTTTTTTTTACCAACAAATATAATGTACATTTAAATATATACTTTTACATATGTAAATGAAAAATATATATGTTATGCATATGTGCTCGCCCTCGTGTGACAAAACCCCACGCAAAGTACTTGCAATCTTCATCGCAATATAACAAAATTATTTCATGTTCTATAATTTTTATATTTTTATATATAATATATATCATCTTTCTTCCTACAATTTTCCCTTTCTTTTTTTTCAAAAATATCAAAGAAATTGTCAAGAATTGTTAATCAAAAAAAATTAAAATTATATATATATAAAACATTTTGAATAAAATTTTATATAAGTAAATATATATATTTTATTTTATTTTTTTTTCATTTTGATTATTACTATTATTATAATAATTTTATTTACGTCATTCCGACCAAGCATGAAAATTGCGCGTGGATTAATTATATATTATATATTACCTCTTTATTAACGCCTCTCTATAATATTATTACGCAAGGACCAACACCGATATATTTATTTATTTTTTTTTTTTGTAACATAATATATAATAAATATAAAATCAATATTTATATATACATAAGATTAATTGATTTAATATTGTAATAAAAAAAAAAACAAAACAAAATACCTAGATCTTGTTCATCAGCACCACGAAGACAAGAATGAAAACTTCTTGACAATCTTCTACCACCAGGGGATGATCCTTCAATTGATGAAGTACCAGAATTCAAGGTTCCCATTATTATTATTATTTTAATTCAACTTTACACAATAACATTTGAGAACACTGTGTTTTTTTTTTTTTTTTTAAATAAAAATTCAAAATACTCCAACTTTTTTTGTATGTAATTTTTTCAATGGCCACAAAAGAACACTTGGCTGGGATGAATTCGTTTTTTTTTTTTTTTTTTTTTTTTTTTGTGTCCCACGTCATTCAACACCGGAAGTTGTGTATTCATCCACCTTAATATGTATACCTGCAAGTATATCCGGTTTTTTTTTTTTTCGTTTTACGTGCTGGACCACAAATTTTTGTTGTAATTTAAATCAATTTTTATAAATAATAATTGATAAATTAATTGTAATTAAAAAAAATATATAAATAATATAATTTTTTTTTTGTTTTATTATCACTGGTGTTTTGGCATTCTCAGTTTTGTTTAATGACATCCGGTGTAATTTAATATATCAACATTTAAGAAACAAAAAAAAAAATATATAATTTTATAACATAATTCTTAAGCCTTGTGTTATATGTGGGCGTTAATTTACTAATGTTGAATTAGTAATTTTTATTTTTTTTGATAATTTTTTGTGTCAAATTTATTGTAACTATTTTTAATTTTTTAATAAAAAAAATATATATATAATAATAATGATAACCGGAAATATATAACTGGGGGTCTTTTACAACCCTCTCGTCAACCACCTGGATAGTAACCACTGTGTATTTTATTTTATTTTTTTAAATTTCAAACAGGTGTGTGTTTAAATATTCAACAACCACAAGAATATATTTTCACTCACTATCATTGTCATTGGTTTCTTTTTATCATTATTATTTTATTTTTTTTAAATTATATATTTTTCATATTATTTTTATCATTTTTTGTATATTTTTTTTTTTTACTGCATTTGATATTATTTTTTATCACGAAACGATAAGAAACTTGAGGCCTTCCATGAACACATTATAATAAAACTAGACTCGACACAGTAAAACACAACTAACACACGCTATTCGACCTACTCTGACTCATTTTGAAAATTCACATTATTTATATATATATATATTAATAAAAAAAAAAAATAAAAAACCACTAGTCACAATGTCAATTTAAACTCAAGGTTTTCAATAAATAAATTATTATTTTTAATATAAAAAAAAAACAATAATAATTATTATTATTATCAAGTTATTTTAGAAACACAACAAATTATTTTTTTTTCAAATTACTATTCATTATCATTTTTTTTTTATCATAATTACTATTATGTTTATGTTATTTTTTTAGAATAACTTAAAATTCAATATGGCTAATTGTTTTGTGGTTATATATATATTTTTTTTAAATATCCTCAACAAAATGCAACTAAAAATTTTATTTTTCAAGAATTAAAATTAATGTTTGTAAAAATTAAAATAAACAAACACATTAACAATGATAATAATAATAATTATTATTATCAAGTCACTGATATTGAATAATATCGAAATTATTTAATAAATAAAATATTTAAAAAAAAAAAAACACTTCACTGATAAAAAATATTGAAAATATTTTATAAATAATAAATAAAATACGTTCTTTGGTAAATAGTAAAATTAATTTTTTTTAAAAATAATAATTTTTTTTGTCACTTAAATTTGTACTTGAAATTTTGTTATTTGAAAAAAAAATATAATTAATAATAAATTATATTAAAAGCGTGGTATCAGCCGGTTAAATTAATAGTCTCATCATGCATGTATGAGGCTTGTTTGCAGTAACGCTGTTGAAACTGGACTGCGGAGAAGATACGTTTAACTTGAAGGTAATAAAAGTGGGAGGTTTTTTATATGTATTTGTATATACATATATATATATATACATATATATCTATGAATGTACTTTGATGATACTTCTCAGCAAATATATATACGAGAAAGAAAAAAAAAACGGGATAAATCCCACTCTGAAAATTTTTATAAAAATGACAAGTCAATTTATAAGAAATTTAGTTGTTGTGATATTCTAAACTTGTAATTGGCACTGAAGAGAATTCTCAAAAAATTCTAAATTAGTACTTTTATGATGCTCTACAAAATAAGAAAAAAAACACGATAAATCTCACTTTGATATTAATTACAAGTCAATTATTATAAATCTGGAGGATTTGCACTATCTCAAGCCCATTATCTAATGATTGGAAAAATTATAAAAATATTTTAAATTGATGCATGGATTTAAAGGATTTTCACTATCTCAAAGTCAAGAACTAATCGTGAGAAAATTCCGAAAAAATCATAAAATGTTTATTTTTTGATGCTCTACAAGATAGTGAAAAAAAATATCGATAACTAATTTTTTATCGAAAAACGCTATTTCTGAATAAAAGGCCTAACTTTGGCCAACTGGACGAGGCCGTTATTAATTTTTCGACTTCAGGTAGTTCCTATGGGTGTAGAAATAGTCAAAGCATATTGCAAAACTATTTACATGATGTTCCTATCCCGTTTAAAAATATAAAAATAAACAAAAATCTAAAGTGAAAGCCTTTAGAATTTTTATACCAATGACAAGTCAATTTACATGAAATATAATTGTCTTGATACGTCAAACTCATAAACGGAGTCGAGGAAAATTCTGAAAAAATTCTAAAATAATGTTTTTTCAATGCTCTACAAGATAGAAAAAAAAAATCACCAAAAAAATTCTTTTAAAAATTTTCAGAACAATGACAAGTCAATTTACTTGAATTTTGGTCAATGTGGTCTTTCATACTCGTAAACGAAATTGAGGAAAATTCTGAAAAAATTCATAAATCATTCTTTTTTGATGCTCTACAAGATAGAAAAAAAAAAACACGATAAAGATCATTTTTTAAAAAAACGCTATTTCTGAAAAAATGGCCTAACTTTGGCCAACTGGACGTGGCCGTTTTTAAGTTTACGACTTCAGGTAGTGCCTATTGGTGTAGAAATAGTCAGAGCATATTGTAAAACTATTTACATGATGTTTCTATCTCGTTTAAAAATATAGAAATAAAAAAAAATCCAAAGTCAAAGCTTCCAGAATTTTCATACTAATGACAAGTCTATTTGTATGAATTTGAGGTGTTTGCACTAACTCAAATTCTCGATCTAGAGTTTAAAAAATTTCTAAAAAATTAGAGAATGTTTCTTTTTTGATGCTCTACGAGATAGAAAAAAAAAAACACGATAAAGATCTCTCTAAAAAATTTTTGAACAATGACAAGTCCATTTACTTGAATTTTGGTCAATGTGGTCTTTCATACTCGTAAACTAAACTGAGGAAAATTCTCAAAAAATTCATAAATCATTCTTTTTTGATGCTCTACAAGATAGAAAAAAAAAAACACGATAAAGATCTCTCTAAAAAATTTTTGAACAATGACAAGTCCATTTACTTGAATTTTGGTCAATGTGGTCTTTCATACTCGTAAACTAAACTGAGGAAAATTCTCAAAAAATTCATAAATCATTCTTTTTTGATGCTCTACAAGATAGAAAAAAAAAAACACGATAAAGATCTTTTTTTCAAAAAACGCTATTTCTGAAAAAATAGCCTAACTTTGGCCAACTGGACGCGGCCGTTTTTAATTTTACGACTTGAGGTAGTTTCTATTGGTGTAGAAATAGTTAGAGCATATTGTAAAAGTATTTAAATGATGTTTCTATCCCGTTTTAAAATATAAAAAAAAAAAAAAATCTAAAGTCAAAGCCTCTAGAATTTCTATACCAATGACAAGTCAATTTATATGGATTTAAAAGATTTTCACTGTCTCAAAGTCATAAAATAATCGTCGGAAAATTTCTAAAAAATCACAGAATGTTTGTTTTTTAATGCTCTACAAAATAGTGAGAAGAAATTTTAAAAAATAATTTTTTATAATTTTTTAAATTAATTACAAGTTAGATTATATGAATTTTGAGGATTTTTACTTCCTCAAACTCAAGAACTAAACGTGAGAAAATTTCTAAAAATTCATAGAATGTTTGTTTTTTAATGCTCTACAAGATAGTGAAAAAAAATTTCGAAGAATAATTTTTTTTCAAAAAACGCTATTTCTGAAAAAATAGCCTAACTTTGGCCAACTGGACGCGGCCGTTTTTAATTTTACGACTTCAGGTAGTTTCTATTGGTGTAGAAATAGTTAGAGCATATTGTGAAAGTATTCAAATGATGTTTCTATCCCGTTTCAAAATATAAAAAAAAAAAAAAATCCAAAGTCAAAGCCTATAGAATTTTTCTACCAAAGACAAGTCTATTTGTATGAATTTGAGGTGTTTGCACTAACTCAAATTCTCGATCTAGAGTTTAAAAAATTTCTAAAAAATTAGAGAATGTTTCTTTTTTGATGCTCTATGAGATAGAAAAAAAAAAACACGATAAAGATCTCTCTAAAAAATTTTTGAACAATGACAAGTCCATTTACTTGAATTTTGGTCAATGTGGTCTTTCATACTCGTAAACTAAACTGAGGAAAATTCTCAAAAAATTCATAAATCATTCTTTTTTGATGCTCTACAAGATAGAAAAAAAAAAACACGATAAAGATCTCTCTAAAAAATTTTTGAACAATGACAAGTCCATTTACTTGAATTTTGGTCAATGTGGTCTTTCATACTCGTAAACTAAACTGAGGAAAATTCTCAAAAAATTCATAAATCATTCTTTTTTGATGCTCTACAAGATAGAAAAAAAAAAACACGATAAAGATCTCTCTAAAAAATTTTTGAACAATGACAAGTCCATTTACTTGAATTTTGGTCAATGTGGTCTTTCATACTCGTAAACTAAACTGAGGAAAATTCTCAAAAAATTCATAAATCATTCTTTTTTGATGCTCTACAAGATAGAAAAAAAAAAACACGATAAAGATCTCTCTAAAAAATTTTTGAACAATGACAAGTCCATTTACTTGAATTTTGGTCAATGTGGTCTTTCATACTCGTAAACTAAACTGAGGAAAATTTTAAAAAAATTCATAAATCATTCTTTTTTGATGCTCTACAAGATAGAAAAAAAAAAACACGATAAAGATCTTTTTTTCAAAAAACGCTATTTCTGAAAAAATAGCCTAACTTTGGCCAACTGGACGCGGCCGTTTTTAATTTTACGACTTGAGGTAGTTTCTATTGGTGTAGAAATAGTTAGAGCATATTGTAAAAGTATTTAAATGATGTTTCTATCCCGTTTTAAAATATAAAAAAAAAAAAAAATCTAAAGTCAAAGCCTCTAGAATTTCTATACCAATGACAAGTCAATTTATATGGATTTAAAAGATTTTCACTGTCTCAAAGTCATAAAATAATCGTCGGAAAATTTCTAAAAAATCACAGAATGTTTGTTTTTTAATGCTCTACAAAATAGTGAGAAGAAATTTTAAAAAATAATTTTTTATAATTTTTTAAATTAATTACAAGTTAGATTATATGAATTTTGAGGATTTTTACTTCCTCAAACTCAAGAACTAAACGTGAGAAAATTTCTAAAAATTCATAGAATGTTTGTTTTTTAATGCTCTACAAGATAGTGAAAAAAAATTTCGAAGAATAATTTTTTTTCAAAAAACGCTATTTCTGAAAAAATAGCCTAACTTTGGCCAACTGGACGCGGCCGTTTTTAATTTTACGACTTCAGGTAGTTTCTATTGGTGTAGAAATAGTTAGAGCATATTGTGAAAGTATTCAAATGATGTTTCTATCCCGTTTCAAAATATGAAAAAAAAAAAAATCCAAAGTCAAAGCCTATAGAATTTTTCTACCAAAGACAAGTCTATTTGTATGAATTTGAGGTGTTTGCACTAACTCAAATTCTCGATCTAGAGTTTAAAAAATTTCTAAAAAATTAGAGAATGTTTCTTTTTTGATGCTCTACGAGATAGAAAAAAAAAAACACGATAAAGATCTCTCTAAAAAATTTTTGAACAATGACAAGTCCATTTACTTGAATTTTGGTCAATGTGGTCTTTCATACTCGTAAACTAAACTGAGGAAAATTCTCAAAAAATTCATAAATCATTCTTTTTTGATGCTCTACAAGATAGAAAAAAAAAAACACGATAAAGATCTCTCTAAAAAATTTTTGAACAATGACAAGTCCATTTACTTGAATTTTGGTCAATGTGGTCTTTCATACTCGTAAACTAAACTGAGGAAAATTCTCAAAAAATTCATAAATCATTCTTTTTTGATGCTCTACAAGATAGAAAAAAAAAAACACGATAAAGATCTCTCTAAAAAATTTTTGAACAATGACAAGTCCATTTACTTGAATTTTGGTCAATGTGGTCTTTCATACTCGTAAACTAAACTGAGGAAAATTCTCAAAAAATTCATAAATCATTCTTTTTTGATGCTCTACAAGATAGAAAAAAAAAAACACGATAAAGATCTCTCTAAAAAATTTTTGAACAATGACAAGTCCATTTACTTGAATTTTGGTCAATGTGGTCTTTCATACTCGTAAACTAAACTGAGGAAAATTCTCAAAAAATTCATAAATCATTCTTTTTTGATGCTCTACAAGATAGAAAAAAAAAAACACGATAAAGATCTCTCTAAAAAATTTTTGAACAATGACAAGTCCATTTACTTGAATTTTGGTCAATGTGGTCTTTCATACTCGTAAACTAAACTGAGGAAAATTCTCAAAAAATTCATAAATCATTCTTTTTTGATGCTCTACAAGATAGAAAAAAAAAAACACGATAAAGATCTTTTTTTCAAAAAACGCTATTTCTGAAAAAATAGCCTAACTTTGGGCAACTGGACGCGGCCGTTTTTGATTTTACGACTTCAGGTAGTTTCTATTGGTGTAGAAATTGTCAGAGCATATTGTGAAAGTATTCAAATGATGTTTCTATCCCGTTTCAAAATATAGAAAAAAAAAAAAAAATCCAAAGTCAAAGCCTATAGAATTTTTCTACCAAAGACAAGTCTATTTGTATGAATTTGAGGTGTTTGCACTAACTCAAATTCTCGATCTAGAGTTTAAAAAATTTCTAAAAAATTAGAGAATGTTTCTTTTTTGATGCTCTACGAGATAGAAAAAAAAAAACACGATAAAGATCTCTCTAAAAAATTTTTGAACAATGACAAGTCCATTTACTTGAATTTTGGTCAATGTGGTCTTTCATACTCGTAAACTAAACTGAGGAAAATTCTCAAAAAATTCATAAATCATTCTTTTTTGATGCTCTACAAGATAGAAAAAAAAAAACACGATAAAGATCTCTCTAAAAAATTTTTGAACAATGACAAGTCCATTTACTTGAATTTTGGTCAATGTGGTCTTTCATACTCGTAAACTAAACTGAGGAAAATTCTCAAAAAATTCATAAATCATTCTTTTTTGATGCTCTACAAGATAGAAAAAAAAAAACACGATAAAGATCTCTCTAAAAAATTTTTGAACAATGACAAGTCCATTTACTTGAATTTTGGTCAATGTGGTCTTTCATACTCGTAAACTAAACTGAGGAAAATTCTCAAAAAATTCATAAATCATTCTTTTTTGATGCTCTACAAGATAGAAAAAAAAAAACACGATAAAGATCTCTCTAAAAAATTTTTGAACAATGACAAGTCCATTTACTTGAATTTTGGTCAATGTGGTCTTTCATACTCGTAAACTAAACTGAGGAAAATTCTCAAAAAATTCATAAATCATTCTTTTTTGATGCTCTACAAGATAGAAAAAAAAAAACACGATAAAGATCTTTTTTTCAAAAAACGCTATTTCTGAAAAAATAGCCTAACTTTGGCCAACTGGACGCGGCCGTTTTTAATTTTACGACTTGAGGTAGTTTCTATTGGTGTAGAAATAGTTAGAGCATATTGTAAAAGTATTTAAATGATGTTTCTATCCCGTTTTAAAATATAAAAAAAAAAAAAAATCTAAAGTCAAAGCCTCTAGAATTTCTATACCAATGACAAGTCAATTTATATGGATTTAAAAGATTTTCACTGTCTCAAAGTCATAAAATAATCGTCGGAAAATTTCTAAAAAATCACAGAATGTTTGTTTTTTAATGCTCTACAAAATAGTGAGAAGAAATTTTAAAAAATAATTTTTTATAATTTTTTAAATTAATTACAAGTTAGATTATATGAATTTTGAGGATTTTTACTTCCTCAAACTCAAGAACTAAACGTGAGAAAATTTCTAAAAATTCATAGAATGTTTGTTTTTTAATGCTCTACAAGATAGTGAAAAAAAATTTCGAAGAATAATTTTTTTTCAAAAAACGCTATTTCTGAAAAAATAGCCTAACTTTGGCCAACTGGACGCGGCCGTTTTTAATTTTACGACTTCAGGTAGTTTCTATTGGTGTAGAAATAGTTAGAGCATATTGTGAAAGTATTCAAATGATGTTTCTATCCCGTTTCAAAATATAAAAAAAAAAAAAAAATCCAAAGTCAAAGCCTATAGAATTTTTCTACCAAAGACAAGTCTATTTGTATGAATTTGAGGTGTTTGCACTAACTCAAATTCTCGATCTAGAGTTTAAAAAATTTCTAAAAAATTAGAGAATGTTTCTTTTTTGATGCTCTATGAGATAGAAAAAAAAAAACACGATAAAGATCTCTCTAAAAAATTTTTGAACAATGACAAGTCCATTTACTTGAATTTTGGTCAATGTGGTCTTTCATACTCGTAAACTAAACTGAGGAAAATTCTCAAAAAATTCATAAATCATTCTTTTTTGATGCTCTACAAGATAGAAAAAAAAAAACACGATAAAGATCTCTCTAAAAAATTTTTGAACAATGACAAGTCCATTTACTTGAATTTTGGTCAATGTGGTCTTTCATACTCGTAAACTAAACTGAGGAAAATTCTCAAAAAATTCATAAATCATTCTTTTTTGATGCTCTACAAGATAGAAAAAAAAAAACACGATAAAGATCTCTCTAAAAAATTTTTGAACAATGACAAGTCCATTTACTTGAATTTTGGTCAATGTGGTCTTTCATACTCGTAAACTAAACTGAGGAAAATTCTCAAAAAATTCATAAATCATTCTTTTTTGATGCTCTACAAGATAGAAAAAAAAAAACACGATAAAGATCTCTCTAAAAAATTTTTGAACAATGACAAGTCCATTTACTTGAATTTTGGTCAATGTGGTCTTTCATACTCGTAAACTAAACTGAGGAAAATTCTCAAAAAATTCATAAATCATTCTTTTTTGATGCTCTACAAGATAGAAAAAAAAAAACACGATAAAGATCTCTCTAAAAAATTTTTGAACAATGACAAGTCCATTTACTTGAATTTTGGTCAATGTGGTCTTTCATACTCGTAAACTAAACTGAGGAAAATTCTCAAAAAATTCATAAATCATTCTTTTTTGATGCTCTACAAGATAGAAAAAAAAAAACACGATAAAGATCTTTTTTTCAAAAAACGCTATTTCTGAAAAAATAGCCTAACTTTGGGCAACTGGACGCGGCCGTTTTTGATTTTACGACTTCAGGTAGTTTCTATTGGTGTAGAAATTGTCAGAGCATATTGTGAAAGTATTCAAATGATGTTTCTATCCCGTTTCAAAATATAGAAAAAAAAAAAAAAATCCAAAGTCAAAGCCTATAGAATTTTTCTACCAAAGACAAGTCTATTTGTATGAATTTGAGGTGTTTGCACTAACTCAAATTCTCGATCTAGAGTTTAAAAAATTTCTAAAAAATTAGAGAATGTTTCTTTTTTGATGCTCTACGAGATAGAAAAAAAAAAACACGATAAAGATCTCTCTAAAAAATTTTTGAACAATGACAAGTCCATTTACTTGAATTTTGGTCAATGTGGTCTTTCATACTCGTAAACTAAACTGAGGAAAATTCTCAAAAAATTCATAAATCATTCTTTTTTGATGCTCTACAAGATAGAAAAAAAAAAACACGATAAAGATTCTCTCTAAAAAATTTTTGAACAATGACAAGTCCATTTACTTGAATTTTGGTCAATGTGGTCTTTCATACTCGTAAACTAAACTGAGGAAAATTCTCAAAAAATTCATAAATCATTCTTTTTTGATGCTCTACAAGATAGAAAAAAAAAAACACGATAAAGATCTCTCTAAAAAATTTTTGAACAATGACAAGTCCATTTACTTGAATTTTGGTCAATGTGGTCTTTCATACTCGTAAACTAAACTGAGGAAAATTCTCAAAAAATTCATAAATCATTCTTTTTTGATGCTCTACAAGATAGAAAAAAAAAAACACGATAAAGATCTCTCTAAAAAATTTTTGAACAATGACAAGTCCATTTACTTGAATTTTGGTCAATGTGGTCTTTCATACTCGTAAACTAAACTGAGGAAAATTCTCAAAAAATTCATAAATCATTCTTTTTTGATGCTCTACAAGATAGAAAAAAAAAAACACGATAAAGATCTTTTTTTCAAAAAACGCTATTTCTGAAAAAATAGCCTAACTTTGGCCAACTGGACGCGGCCGTTTTTAATTTTACGACTTGAGGTAGTTTCTATTGGTGTAGAAATAGTTAGAGCATATTGTAAAAGTATTTAAATGATGTTTCTATCCCGTTTTAAAATATAAAAAAAAAAAAAAATCTAAAGTCAAAGCCTCTAGAATTTCTATACCAATGACAAGTCAATTTATATGGATTTAAAAGATTTTCACTGTCTCAAAGTCATAAAATAATCGTCGGAAAATTTCTAAAAAATCACAGAATGTTTGTTTTTTAATGCTCTACAAAATAGTGAGAAGAAATTTTAAAAAATAATTTTTTATAATTTTTTAAATTAATTACAAGTTAGATTATATGAATTTTGAGGATTTTTACTTCCTCAAACTCAAGAACTAAACGTGAGAAAATTTCTAAAAATTCATAGAATGTTTGTTTTTTAATGCTCTACAAGATAGTGAAAAAAAATTTCGAAGAATAATTTTTTTTCAAAAAACGCTATTTCTGAAAAAATAGCCTAACTTTGGCCAACTGGACGCGGCCGTTTTTAATTTTACGACTTCAGGTAGTTTCTATTGGTGTAGAAATAGTCAGAGCATATTGAAAGTATTCAAATGATGTTTCTATCCCGTTTCAAAAATATGAAAAAAAAAAAAATCCAAAGTCAAAGCCTATAGAATTTTTCTACCAAAGACAAGTCTATTTGTATGAATTTGAGGTGTTTGCACTAACTCAAATTCTCGATCTAGAGTTTAAAAAATTTCTAAAAAATTAGAGAATGTTTCTTTTTTGATGCTCTACGAGATAGAAAAAAAAAAACACGATAAAGATCTCTCTAAAAAATTTTTGAACAATGACAAGTCCATTTACTTGAATTTTGGTCAATGTGGTCTTTCATACTCGTAAACTAAACTGAGGAAAATTCTCAAAAAATTCATAAATCATTCTTTTTTGATGCTCTACAAGATAGAAAAAAAAAAACACGATAAAGATCTCTCTAAAAAATTTTTGAACAATGACAAGTCCATTTACTTGAATTTTGGTCAATGTGGTCTTTCATACTCGTAAACTAAACTGAGGAAAATTCTCAAAAAATTCATAAATCATTCTTTTTTGATGCTCTACAAGATAGAAAAAAAAAAACACGATAAAGATCTCTCTAAAAAATTTTTGAACAATGACAAGTCCATTTACTTGAATTTTGGTCAATGTGGTCTTTCATACTCGTAAACTAAACTGAGGAAAATTCTCAAAAAATTCATAAATCATTCTTTTTTGATGCTCTACAAGATAGAAAAAAAAAAACACGATAAAGATTTCTCTAAAAAATTTTTGAACAATGACAAGTCCATTTACTTGAATTTTGGTCAATGTGGTCTTTCATACTCGTAAACTAAACTGAGGAAAATTCTCAAAAAATTCATAAATCATTCTTTTTTGATGCTCTACAAGATAGAAAAAAAAAAACACGATAAAGATTCCTCTAAAAAATTTTTGAACAATGACAAGTCCATTTACTTGAATTTTGGTCAATGTGGTCTTTCATACTCGTAAACTAAACTGAGGAAAATTCTCAAAAAATTCATAAATCATTCTTTTTTGATGCTCTACAAGATAGAAAAAAAAAAACACGATAAAGATCTTTTTTTCAAAAAACGCTATTTCTGAAAAAATAGCCTAACTTTGGGCAACTGGACGCGGCCGTTTTTGATTTTACGACTTCAGGTAGTTTCTATTGGTGTAGAAATTGTCAGAGCATATTGTGAAAGTATTCAAATGATGTTTCTATCCCGTTTCAAAATATAGAAAAAAAAAAAAA
>WSYQ01000347.1:0-32860 GCA_011426435.1 Lysiphlebus fabarum | reverse complement strand
CAGCGTACCAATAGCTAATTCATAGCTAGTTGATAGCAAAAAAAAAATTCTAAAATACACTATTTAACATTATTATTGTCATTGTTATTGTTTTATTATTAGTGTTCCGTAGGAATACTTATAAAATCGTTTTCATGTGACTTTTTTTGTTATTCTTGATTAACTGTCAGAGATTTCAACCAATTTGGCTTCTGGAAAGTTTATATTCTTTAATTTTTTGCCCCAAAAACTATAGTCTATTTCTTTTAAATATTTGGGCCTTAACGAATTTTTTTATTCTTTTGTAGGGCCTGTCCCAAAATTTAAAATTAATTGATTAACATGATTTCATATTTTTTTTTCGACGCATCATCTATTAGTAGAGTTTACCATATTTTATTTAGATTTTTAGGCTTATTTTTTTTTTTTTTACTCAATTAAGTGTGGCGTAAGATTTCGTTATTCTTGATTATTTCTTTGATCAACAGACCAATTTAATTCAAGTTAAATGAAACTAATATTATATTTTTTTTCCAAAAAAAAAAAATGGTCATAACTAAATTTTATTTTTGGGCCTTATTTGAATTTTTATAAACGATTTGCCAATTTGAAAAATTGAAAATTTTCACTTAGCAATGCCGCTCACATTCCATCAGTTGGCGGTTTATGAAAATAGTTTACCATATTTTTTTCAGATTTTTAGGCCCATTATTTTTTTTTTATATAATGAAACGTGGAGCGAGATTTAAATATTTTTGGTTATTTTTTTAATCAACGGGCCCATTTTTTTATTTTACATTTTTCTTGATCCGGATAGCATCAGGTAAACACTATCAAATCCTTAATAGAGATACCTGTTTGAATCCTGACCAAGGCTTGATCAAGGAAAAATACTCGACTTAAAAAATACTAGAAAAATGTAAAATAAAAAAAAACAAAGTCCAGTATTTTTTGCTTGATCAAACCCTGGTCAGGATCTGACCAGGTATCTCTATTAAGGATTTGATAGTGTTTACCTGATGCTATCCGGATCAAGGTGAATGTAAAATAAAAAAAAAACAAAGTCGAGTATTTTTACTTGATGAAGCCCTGGTCAGGTATTGATCAAGTAACCCTATTAAGGATTTGATAGTGTTTACCTGATGCTATCCGGATCAAGATGAATGTAAAATAAAAAAAAACAAAGTCGAGTATTTTTACTTGATCAAGTCCTGGTCAGGATTTGATCAAGTATCTCTATTCAGGATGCGATAGTGCTTACTTGATGCTATCCGGATCAGGATGTCATAGCGATACTTGAATAGGGACTGCACTACGATATCCTGATCCGATCCGGGTCCGTGTTCAGGCTACCACTAACAAATTTCTACTCGGGAAGTTTCATTAACAAGTAGCTATCAAATTGTTGTTGAGTTTTCCGCTAGGGTAAAAAGTAATTTAAAACTTATATTGAGACTTATAAAGTAAAAAATATAATATGAATATAAAATATATTTATAATTGCTAATAATAATACGATTCTCGAAAGTGAAATTTTAATATAACTTACGATAGATAAAATATGGAATTTGTATATTAGTTTTATTATGTTTTTAAAGTCTCAAAAAAAACAGAATAGTTTTTTTCTTTCACACTGTGTCATGGCCGACCTCTAGAAAATTATTAAAATTCAATTTTTTATCATATTTTTAATTACTACTTAAAAATTAGTACTATAACCCAAATGAACCAAACATCGAAAAATTCTTTATTTTTTTTATTATAATCTTTTTTTATTCAGTTATGCTCAAAGAAATTTCAAACTTATCCTCCTATAACAGCCCATGTTTAACCTCTCTAAAAGTAGTCAACTTTAAATGATTATTAAGAAAAATTAAGATTCATAACATAAATAATTAATTATTTCACGAAAAGATGCATCAGTATTTCATTTACATACTGTAAAAAATTCAAGACATTCTGTCATTTCGAACGTAGCTGAGAATGTTCCTTGAATGGAAAAAAAGAAAAAAATTTCAATGAACCAAAATCAATGTATTGGGAAAAAAAATCGTGTAAATTTGAAAATATTTTTTATCAAATATAAAAAACTAAAGAAGTACTAAGTCTCGATTTGTAAAATAATATGGAATAATAATTTTTTTTCGAAAATTAAAAAATTATTGTTTTTTTATTTACTCATATCCTCATCCTTACCATATGAATATACTTCTGTAAAAGATATATAGTAAATTTCAAAATATAAATTTTTACAGGTCGCTGGTGTATACCCGGCTCAGAGAAATATTTTTTGTTTTTTCTTATATTTATACGATAATATATATTTTAATAATAATATATTTATCGTTTACGAAATAAAAAGTTCTTTTTCAATGCACTGAGAAAAATTTTACATCTCATGATGTAAAATTTACATTTTTTATTAAGAAATGTTGATTTTAAAACTCATCTTTTTTGTAGAAATGTTGTTTACTATACTAAAAATGTAAAAGTTACATTTTTTCGGTAGAAAAAGTGCTGCGATTTAAAAAAATAATTTCCAAATGCGATGGGCTTTTTTTTATTTGTCGAAGATGAGAGAAAGAGAATGAGAACGCGAAAGAGAGAGAGATATTTATAGACCAGTTTTTTTTTTCCTAAACGAGCACCTGGCGGGATTCAAACTCGCGACGGATAAAACATCGGGCGTGAATGTGGACGCTGTAGACCGCTCGACCACGGAGGGATTCGATAAAAACTACATCTTTTTTATTATCATAGAAAAAACAGTGAATAATTGAAATGACAATAAAAAAAAATATAATTAATTCTTTATTTTTTATTTATATTGATGCCTGAAAATTATTTTTTAATTAACGAATAGCTAGAAGGAAGACTGGACTAAAAAAAAAGACAAATTGTTTTTTAATTTTTAAAAAAAATAAATTTTTTTTCAATAAAAAAATAGCTAAAGGGATAAGAATATAATCAAAAAAAAGACAATTTATTTTCTATTTGTTAAATAAATGAATTATTAATTGATGAACAAATAACTAAAGAGAAGAATTTACTAAAAAAAAAAACAATTTATTTTTCTTTTTTAGAATCAATAAATTTTTTAAAAAAGTTATGATTGTTTATATCGTTATTTTATAAACAATAAGAACTAAAAAAAAAACTATGCAACAACAAATTCTAATCCTTTCCCTACAAATTGATTCTCGACCTCCTGAATCTTCCGGCGTTAATAGAATTTTCCTAAGTCAAATAATAAAAAAGTTATGATATTTATATGATATTTATATGATATTTATATAAATAATATAAACTAATTGACCCAGAATAAAAAATATGCAACTAAAAATTCTAATTCCTTTACTAAAAATTGTATCTCGACCTCCTGACTCACTTAAAAAAATCTCATAGAAACCACGAAAAAGGATCAAATAAACATCAAATGCTCATAAAATAATAATAACATCTATAAGCATTTGATGTGTATTTGATCCCTTTTCGTGGTTTCTATGAGATTTTTTTAAGTGGGGAATCTTTTGGCTGATATTAATTATTATTTATTGATAATATTAATTAATTGATAACTATAATACAACAATCAAATGCATTTATTAAGAACAAATGGATAAGAAGAAAGATGAAATTGTTCAAGTAATGCGTTAAAGAGTAATTGTACTAGTAATTGTATTTTTTTGGTTAAGTAATTGTCCATTCTTTATTGCATTTTGCATCTTTTTCTGTAGCCGTTTGTTTATTTAAAAAATTATTCTATCTCATTTCTAATGCATTTCTAATAAATAAATGATTATAGGAAGATAAATTCAGTTGTTTAAATAATTTTTTTTTAATTAATTCTACAGTTAGATGTCTTTTTTTAAATTTTCATCCTTTTTTTTTAGTTAAGTGTTTATTTAAATGATTAATTTAAATAATTTATTTGTTTATTTATCATAAACAAATGGCCAAAGATACAATTGATTAAACAATTTTTTAAATAATATTAATTGAACAATAATAATTTCTTGAACATTAATTAAACGAATTATTGTTATTTTTCTATTTGCACTTCTTTCCGAAGCCAATTAAATATTGTTTAGTACAAAAAATAATTCATGCAATCTTAAATGTATTTATCAAAAGCAAATGTTCAGAAAAACAAATGTAATTCATTGAATAATTTTTTAAATAATAATTCTACGAGTACTTGTCTTTAAGCAACTCTATCTTCTCCATTAGTCGTTTCTTCAATGAATAATTATTAACTATATTTCTTAAAAATGTATTTTAAAAAATTTAATGTCTAGGAATATACAGTTGTGATTATAATCTATAGATAAATAATTGTTCAAACAATAATTAAAGTCCCGTAACCGTTTGTATATTATAAAAATTATTATATAAATAATAAATATAAAATGTTACTATTTTTTTTACAAGATAATATATAATAGCTATGTAAATTATTATTTGTCCCCTCAAGCATTTGATTTACTAGAAGCGACATTATCTACATTTATATTACAGAACGCTTGATGGTAACAATTACCGACGGCGCAATGTAAATATATTAGAAAGTAATGGCAATATTATTAGAAAAGGACGGCGAAAACGGATATGACGCTCTTTTTTTGACTTTTGCTCCTTACTTCTCAATACCCATACCCGCGCCTAAAGATGTTTACACATCAAAAATTTGAAGATGATGAAGCCAAAGCACTGTATATGGATATTGATACATTGATTCTATGGTTCAACGAGCCTGATATTTATGAGAAAATGAAAGAAAATTTAGAAAGATTTGACACATCAGATTGTCCACCAAACAATATTTATGAAATTCTAAGAGTCGACAAAAAAGTTATTGGTCTCATGAAGGATGAAAATAATGGTAAAATCATGACTGCATTTGCTGGTTTAAGAGCCAAATTGTATAGTTAAGAAGTTATAAAAACTGATCATATCATGATGATAAAATTTACAAAAAAAGAAAAGTAGTAAAAGAATCAGTTCTAAACGATATAAATTTTGATAATTATTTGTCATGTCTTTTTTATCATCAAATATTGAGAAAAAAACAACATTTAATACGACGCAAAGATCTTCAAGTGCGTACTATTGTACAAAGTAACGTTGCACTTAGATGGGCTGATGATAAACGAGCTCTTGATCAAAATGGTGGTACTGATACCTTACCTTGGGGTTATGACCCCGAATAATCACAAATAAAATAAATTTATTGAAAATATTAGTTTCAATATATATAAAGAATGCAAATAAGCATATATTGTTATATTTGAAGTGCCTACGTTTCAAATTATTTTATAAACAAAAAACAGAAATTTTATACTAGTTTCATTGTTTTATAAATGAAAAAAAATTATTAAAATGCAGTCTTCAAAGAGATTTTAATCAGAATGGTTGGATATATTGTTGGTGTTCAAGGATTCCGTGCTGATAATAACGGATTTATTGTTAAAGAATTTGCAATAGCAAATTTAAATCAAGAAAATGATGTCAAGTGGGTAATATTTGAACCTCCCTTTAATAGAAGTACATTGTCATCTGCTTGCAAAATCTGAAATAGTTGGTTGACTAGAAATATATAAAGACTTTTATGGAATTCTGAACATGTTGATTACAATGGACATAAAAAAGTGATAAATAATCTTGAATCATCAGTTTATGTATATGTAAAAGGTGATGAGAAAAAGAAATGGCTCAATAATCTTTTGGAGGATGAGAAAACTATTATTGATTTAATTGACATGGATTGTCCAGCACTTGGTAAATTATTAAATGAGGTGTGTCACAAAATTAGTAATCATCAAAGTGTTCATCTCAAAAAAGTATTGAATCTGACATGTGCATTGGATAATGTATTTAAACTTTGAGCACGGTTCCAAGCTACCTGGGGATCAGTTATATCATTGAAGAAATCTGTTCAATTATTTTGTCATCTTGAAAGTCTAGAAAAAATGTCAGCAGAAGATATTGCAAATTTACCTGAAAGATATATTTTTCTACCTGCACCAAATTCAATAAATACTGTGTGGAATAAATTACCAAAAAATTTGAATCAAAAAAAGATTTTCTTTAATATAAACGCTGCATTGAACATTATCAGCATCAAGACGAAAATTCACATGAATCTGACGGTCCGATACCATTGATAAAAGATTGTAAAATATCTCAACATGAAAATAAATAAATAAAAAAAAAAAAAATTTTTGAAATAATTAAATAATAAATTCAAGAAAATATGTAAACTAATTCTGGAACTGATAATAATAGAAAAACAACAACCTGACATTTAACTATTTTTAATCCTTTTCTTTTGCTATTACCTACAGGCTAGCGGGTTAGGAGGGAATGTGATTAGGTTGTAGAAAATAAATGTACCTTGTAGTTTTAAAATCCAATTGTTTTGAGGGCGCGTCAGTCTGGATACCCGCCGTTGATGGAAGTCAATGGATCAAATACAAGACACAACGAATTAAATATATGAAGAAACACCCCGAATAATTACAGATCAATAGTTGGTAACACAAATAAATTTTCACTTCAATATTTCTTTTTAAAATCTAATCAGGTGTTTAATTATTTTATTGGATGTTGACAGTTTTAGGTATAACACGAGAGTGAGTTCTCTCTTTAAAATTATTCTTTTTATATTTTCTTAATTTCTAAAATTTATGAGTGGGACTAATAATTAGCCAATGGCCAGTTATTGTTCCCATGGTAGTCAGCATTATAAATTTATTATAAAATTATTTGTCTTGATTTAACGGATGTAAAATATTTATTTACAACGTCTTTTTGGATAATTAAAATAGGTCAGCAAAATTAAATGAAAAATTATAAAAAATGTTAAAATAAAAATAATATAATTTTCAAATAAAATAAATGACTAAAATATCGCGTTACATCCGGTAAAGTCCAAACTAAAAAATTGATTGTTAAAATTTAAAAAGAAACGTAATCGCAAATGCGAATACGTAACAGTTGATATTTTTTTTAATAATACAGGATGCATAATTGTACTTATATTTTGTATTTTCTTTTTGAATCAGGAATCATCACAAGCAATTTGTTCCTAATTTCCACATCCTGCAGCTTCATGTGCATATTGCCATGTATACATTACATGTACAGTTGGTTTTGAGGCACAAAATGAAACTTGCATCATATACCTATATTTTAAACGAGTTTTCGTACTGAACCACTACTATATATAGTGGAACGATTACAATGATCAAAAACACTTGAATCTTTTGTTGAAGAATTTTTTCGATTTGTTTGGAAGCCTAAAATTATATATTTTGGTTTTTTCGATCGTGTTGATGTTTTTACACTCCAATTTTGCTTCGTAGTTGCAGGTAGTGATGGATACTCGTACAATTCCCATGTACGAAAACTGATTGCTATAGATGGATCCTCGGCAATTTACTTTAAAAGATAAATTTTCTGTTCATCATACACTTTGATATATAGTACAATTTATGGAATAGATGGAATTTCCAGAAATAAGCAATGAACTTTTATTTGGCAGGACACATAAATCTTGATATTGAATTCCAATTCGAATTTCATCGTTGTTATTAAAATTTGAAGCACCATAACGCTGATGTGTATGTAACTCACAATGTGCCCTGGTCAGGATTTGATCGAGTATTCCTATTAAGGATTTGATAGTGGTTACCTGACGCCATCCGGATCAAGAAAAATGTAAAATAAAAAAAAACAAAGTCCAGAATTTTTTACTTGATCAAGCCCTGGTCAGGATTTGATCAGGTATCTCTATTCAGGATTTAATAGTGAAAGATTTTGTAGTATACTATCCCTATTACTTTTGCTATTTAATGGAATAGGTAAAATTCGTCTCAAACAAATTTTTTTCTTTCCCTCAACTTTTTTGACAGCATCATATGCACTTTTTAGAATTGTCTATCAGCAAGTATTTTGTCAGCTTTATGTCGTTCTTTGAGCATGGAGTTTCAAGATCAATTATTAAAGTTACCTGTCATTAATTTTGATCAAATTGTGCAAAAAACTGCTCCGAAAAAAACCATGCAAAAAAAGACATGGAAGTTTATTACCAAATATTGTAAGAGGTGTATTTTGTGGACCTTCGAATTCTGTCAAAACAAACGCTCTTTTTGCAATAATATTCCATCCAAATGAATTGAGATTTGAGAATTTTCATGTCTATTCCAAATCACTCAATCAACCAAAGTACAAATTTCTCGAAAAAATTATTAATAATGTTGGAGAAATTGGTCATTTTCTATTCATTGAACATGAAAAAGTTATTCAACCGGAAGAAGCTAAACCAAATTCACTGATGATTTTTGATGATATATCTACAGAAAAACGAGATTATTTTCGAGCATCTTCTTGCAAAAAAATAAATTATCATTCGGTAATTCATCAATTGAAATAAAAAATAAACATATTTATTTAACAGATAAAATTTATCCTGCTACTCAAGGACTTTTGGAATTCTCGTTTAATCCATCACCTAATGCATCTCTTATTCGTAAAATTGATCAAAAGAATTTCATTAACATTATTAAATTAACAAATGGAAATCGTAAAAATTTTGAACCGGACGGTGCATTTTTGACAAACAGAACACAAAAATATAAAATTCATAAATTTATAAATTTATAAATTTCATTGTTTGTCAAGTCTTTACAAAAAAAAAAACTAGAAAACAAAAAGGTTCAGCACTTGTCCTACCAAAAACAAAACAATACAAAAAAATTATCCAAATGAGCTTGTCAATTGTCTTCAATTAATTGTGGCTTCAGAAAGAGCAGGCAATAATAGTCACTCTAATGAAATCTTTTCAATTATTGAAGAATTAAGAGAAGCTGGTATTATAATATAACTCAATCTTTCATGCTCAGTCATTAAGTAGACATTGAAGAAAAATAATCTCTAGTGTTGATATATTTGGACGTCAATTGTCGAAAAAACGGAAATATAGCTTAGATGGACAAAGAGGACCTCCTGAAGAAGGTATTGAATTTACAACAGATGGACATTATTTTGGACAGTTTTGTCTCTGTTATAATGAAATTGTTGGGAGACAGTGAAAAACGAAATACTCACATCATTAATCAACTGGCAATCAAGTTGGACGCATTAGAAAAAAAGTCCATAAATGTATAAAACAAAAGAAAAACAAAAAAACAAAAAAGACAATGATTATATTAGAAGTTTTGTAGCACATGAACTATATAAACCTGTTCGCCGATTTTATCAACGTAGACATGTTGACATCAGAGGTCTTGATGAGACATGGCAGTGTGACCTTGTGAACATCAACGCATTTGCTTCTGTAAACGATAATTACAAATTTATACTTACGATAATTGATAATTTTTCTAAATTCTCATTTGCTGTACCAATCAAGACGGAAAGTGCAAAATATGTCACTGCAGCAATAAGATCTATTTTCATCAAAGGTCGATATCTAAAAAACCATATACATGTTGACGAAGAGAAAGAATTTTACGATAGTGAATTTAAAAAACTCTTGAAAGAATATAATATAAATATGTATTCAACATATAGTAGTTTAAAAGCAAGTATTGTTGAGAGATTTAACAGTACGCTGATAAACAAAATGTGCGAAAGATTCACTTATCAAGGCAGTCATTAATGGGTGACTCTACTTCTCAAGTTGATTAGAAATTATAATAATGCAAAGCACAGAACTATAAGCATGAAACCAAAAAATCTAAATGAAAACAATGAAAAAGATTTATTGCGAGAAATATATCATAATCAAAATCCAATGTTTTCTGTTGCATCAAAGTTAAAGAAAAAATTTAAAGTTGGTGATAAAGTATGAATAAGTATATATAAGAAAATTTTCGAAAAAAGCTACACTCCGAATTGGACTACTGAAATTTTTACAATCACAAAATTGTTAAATACAATACCTATAACTTACAAAATGGCTGTTTATCAAGAAAATGATCTTGAAGGTTGTTTTTATGAAGAGGAACTCAGTCCTGTACAATATCCAGATGTATATATCGTCGAAAAAATTATAAAAAAACGTTAAAATACTTGTACTTGTAGGATAGTTAGGTTTTGATTCTGAACATAATACATAGAATGAATGAATCAGATTTATGAATTATGTATATAGATTAAGACAAAAAAATGTTTGAATAAAAAAATTATAACAAATATTTCAAATGTAATTCATATATTAGATACAATGTCAATAGATTTCGACCAATTTTCGAATAATACAACTTCATTATTTTCACCAATACATTGCAATGTTAAAACTTTTCTTTTGATACCAACCTCCAATTCGAGAAATCTTTTTTTATTATAAAAATAATATTCAGCATCTTTTTTCGGTAAAAAATCTGTATATTTATTATTTATTTCGACTGATAGTCTTGCATCAAACTTTCTTTCACAAGAAAAATTATTGGAAACAGTTGAAGAAATAAATTATTATAAATTTTCGGATAACGATCAAGTTGTGTCGGTTAATGGCAAGCAAAACCAAAGTATTTTTTAGTATGGGAAGATATAAAACTGTTGATTCATTTCATTTATGTCAATCATATACACGTATTTCCAAAGATTTAATACGTGATAATATTGATTTTTCAATTATTTTTCAACAAAACGATACTTATTCAAAATATTTACATCATGATCATGTTAATATTGATATGGAAATATACTAACACGACAATACACATATGAAACAAGTGTGCCAACGGTTTATTTTCTTTGCGCTGTTGCACCATTTTCATGATATTTTCAATTACTAATAATAAGCTTTCAAACATTGAAAATTGCTAGTAAATGTATCAATAATAATTAATTTTATTTTATTATACGATAAAAAACAGATAAAATAAATTTTTAAACGAAAAAAAAGATTTTTTTGGTTTTTAGTGGGTGGTAATGGCTGTTGGGCCAATTTATAAGAGATAGGGCGTATCCCCTCTTTTTTGCCCCTTAAAAGAATCGTCCGAATCCCTTAAATAGAGTTTTTGAATGGTTGGATAACCGTTAACCGATGGTTGGATTAATTTTAATTAATTATTGAAAATTCCTAGTTGACAGGTATATATAATTCATATATATTCAAATAGCTGATATTTTTATTGTAATGAGATACCTAACTTATAGCAAATTGTTTATACATCATAATTCTTTGTTTGTCGTTGTTTAATAATTAATATTTATTTGAATATTATTTATAAATCATTGTACTTTTTATCCCGTAGTTAATTATTGTTAATTTTAAAATGCGCATGCGCGACCAAATGTCATGGTCATGTAAGGCAGTGTTAAGTGGACTTAATGTTTACAAAAATTAACAAGAAAGAAGATGTCTTTAACAAAAAGAAATTCCTTGAACAATTATTAATAATTGATAAAATATTTTAACCGAAATTAATTGTTTGGAAAATTTCCTTTTGTTTAATGCATCTTCTTTCTTAGAAATGTACTTCGTTCAGAGATCTGAAAGTAAAGACGGGTAAATCTAGATCTGGTCTGTATATCTTGTCATTGAAGGTGACTGCCTTGTTCTTTTTCAGCATGTAGATTGCAGAGTTCTGGCACACTTAATATTCTTCGCTGGTTGGGTGGAATGGGTGTATGGTGGGTGGTGTATGAGGTTGTACCCTAGGAAGAAAAAATAATCTCAGCCATTTTGTTTTTTTGTTTGGAAAAAATAAAAAAATGTTTTGAGTGGGATTGACTGAGGACGGTCGAATTGAGAGCCGGGTACGCTATCCCCGGACCATGTCGCCATCTCGTTGTGGTTGATGTTAGCAAAGTGATTGATATTCTGTTGCTGGAATTGTTTATTGTTGAATGTAATAAATTTATTTAAAAATTAATAAATAAAAAACTAAAGTAGGGTGGGAAAATTTCTTTATTGTTGGGAGTCATCAGAAAGTATATTTGTGTTGAAAGAGCTAGTTATTCAACCATTAAAACCGGAATTTCAGCAGGTAATTTAAATATTTGAACCACTTTGTGAAAGAAGCCAAGTAACTGACAAATTCAAGAAAATTATATCAAAATTTGAATCGATGGAATGACTTGGAAGTTTAATATTAACGAATATAGAATGCCTAGTTTGTATTATAAATACTCAAGTTTTTAACATTATAGTAGATACCTGAAGATCGAGCAACAATTTTTTCTTTTCTAACAAGTAAGTTTGAATTTTTAAATTTTTAGAGTAAATATATATTTTTCAACGGAAAGTTCTATTTGAAAACAGCTAAACAAATCTTATAATACATTATTATATAAAAACAAAACAAAAATCTCAAATTTTTATATACAAAAAAGACTCATTTTTTCCCTTTATTGCAGAATTGTAGATCATCAGAATTCGTACTTTTTTATTCAAAGTTTTCGAAAACAAAAGCAGCGAAATAAAAGTGAAAAAATTTATTTGAATAAAGTTAACTATTGTTCATTGAATGCAACCTTTTTAATTTGCTTGATTCTGGATTAAAAAAATGAGGCGGTTTTTTGACAATTACTAATTCGAATTTTTCCAACGAAGACAGTCTACATAAATTTTCTTTCTGCGTGTTACGATACCGTTGTTCAGATACGAGTAAAAAAGTCAAGGGATAGATAATTTAGTTTCTATCTTTTATTTTAAGTTTTGCACATTTTTAGTTTTGTATTCAATCAGTTGTATACCTTAGAATTGTTATTTGAATGAATCTAAAATTAATTTTGAATATATAGATTTAAAATATAATAGAGTAAATGTCAGGATTACATCTTTCTTTCTTTACACCGTATAGACTTTTTTTCACAGTATATGACTTTTACAGGTAAAAGACAAAAACTGTATAAATGCTTAGATTTATAAAGCGGTCAAAATATGCAATTGTTTCCTTTTTAAAATAACATGGATATGATGCAAAGAGACGAGACAGGGCTAGAGTGAGCTTTCTCTACGAAAAATTTTCTTTCGTCAGGTATCTCTCTAGGAAATAGAATTTTATTGGTTCCACCTTTAATTTGAATAATGACTTTCTTTTTCAGTAATATTCATCGAAGAGGTGCGGGATTTTCTCGATCCTGACATTTACTCTATTATATTTTAAATCTATATATTCAAAATTAATTTTAGATTCATTCAAATAACAATTCTAAGGTATACAACTGATTGAATACAAAACTAAAAATGTGCAAAACTTAAAATAAAAGATAGAAACTAAATTATCTATCCCTTGACTTTTTTACTCGTATCTGAACAACGGTATCGTAACACGCAGAAAGAAAATTTATGTAGACTGTCTTCGTTGGAAAAATTCGAATTAGTAATTGTCAAAAAACCGCCTCATTTTTTTAATCCAGAATCAAGCAAATTAAAAAGGTTGCATTCAATGAACAATAGTTAACTTTATTCAAATAAATTTTTTCACTTTTATTTCGCTGCTTTTGTTTTCGAAAACTTTGAATAAAAAAGTACGAATTCTGATGATCTACAATTCTGCAATAAAGGGAAAAAATGAGTCTTTTTTGTATATAAAAATTTGAGATTTTTGTTTTGTTTTTATTTCACTACTTTTGTTTAAATAATCGAAACCAAAATGAAAAATAACAACACCATAAATTGTTTATTAAAAATTTATATTAAAAATTAAATTAGAACTTCAATAATTGATCGATATGATTGTTTTTTTTTTGTTTAACGAGAATGAATACAACTTTATTATTTATGGGAAAAAAAAATTTTTATTTAAGAAATAACAACAGAATAAATTGTTGATTAAAGATTAATATTAAAAATTAAATTATAACTTCAAATATTGATCAATTTTGATCGTTTTTTTTTTTTCTGTTTAAAAAAATGTATGCAAACTTTATTATTTATGGGAAAAAAAAAATTTTTACTTGAAAAATAACAATATAAATTGTTTAATAACAATTCATATTAAAAGTTAATATTGAAAATTGAATAATTGATCGATTTTTATTATTTTTTTCCTTTCAATAAAAGAACGAATATATACAGAATATTATCTCTGGAAAAGAAAATTTTCACATAAAAAATAACAACAATATAAATCGTTTGTTAAAAATTAAATATTAAAAATAAATTACGAATTCAGTGATTGATCGATTTCGATTTTTTTTTTTTTTCAAAAAACGGACAGATTCTTACTATAATATTGTTGAGAATGGGAAATCTTTTTCCATAATTATTTGTTTATTTAAAAATTTATTTCTCGTAATTTTAAATGCGTTGTGCGAGAACGTGAAATTGATTAAATGATTTTTTTTACAATAATTCAACAAGTAATTGAATCCGTCTTTTTTTGAAAAAGAAAAAAAAAATCAAAGTCGATCAATAATTGAATTCGTAATTTATTTTTAATATTGATTTTTGATAAACGATTTATATTGTTGTTATTTTTCAAGTAAAATTTTTTTTTTTTCCATAAATAATAAAGTTTGTATCCATTCTTTTTAAACAAAAAAAAAAAAAAAAACAATCAAAATTGATTAACTTTTAAAAATATAATTTAATTTTTAATATTAATCTTTATTTAATATTTCATATTGTTGTTATTTTGCAAGTAAAAATTTTTTTTTTTCATAAACAATAAAGTTTGTATCCATTCTCTTTAAACAAAAAAAAAAAAAAAAACAAAATCAATCAATTATTGAAGTTATAATTGAATTTTTAATATTTATTTTTTATAAACAAATCAAATTATTGTAATTTTTTGAGTAAAAATTTTTTTGTTCAAAGTTAAGATGATAATCATCTACAACTTTAAAAATTAATAACTAATTTACGGTTGGTTTAGAAAAATTCATTTGAACTACCCCCCCTAAAAAATTTTTATCTATAATTTTCATATAAATTTTTTTCTCTATCTCTAACAGGAACCGCGAAATCAACGTTTTTTTTTATTTATTTCACCTCTTTCCGGCGGGGTTAGAATTTTTTAAATAATTTTTTTGAAATCGCGAGGGTCGAATTAGTTTATAATAATTTTTTTTTTTAAAATGCAACCAAATTTAAAAAATGCTCATTTAAAACGGATTTTTCCTCTATCAACTGTCTCTATGGACATGCGCAGCTGCGAATTTATGCATGTGTGTAAATATGTACATGCATAAGAATAAATATGTCGTGGAATAAAAAAAGAGAGTAGAGTGACACGATGAACGTGAAAGAGAGAAAAATGCAGAAACTCGACAATTTTACTAAAATATTTATTTTTTAGTCAAATCTTGTACCTGGCTTATTCGGAATATTATATCTTTTTAACCATACATCGGAAAAATTCAAGATTAGGCTTATTGGATAGGGAAATATCGACATTGATTTGATCGAGATTTGATCAAGATGCTTGATTAAGGCCGTCCTGATCAAGAATGGATCAAGATAGCCTTAACACATCTTGATTAAGGCTGTCTTGATTAAGAATGAATCAAGATAGCCTTAACACATCTTGATTAAGGCCGTCTTGATCAAGAATGGATCAAGATAGCCTTAACACATCTTGATTAAGGCCGTCTTGATCAAGAATGGATCAAGATAGCCTTAACACATCTTGATTAAGGCCGTCTTGATCAAGAATGGATCAAGATAGCCTTAACACATCTTGATTAAGGCCGTCTTGATCAAGAATGGATCAAGATAGCCTTAACACATCTTGATTAAGGCCGTCTTGATCAAGAATGGATCAAGATAGCCTTAACACATCTTGATTACAGCCGTCTTGATCAAGAATGGATCAAGATAGCCTTAACACATCTTGATTAAAGTCATCTTGATCAATGAATGTTTATTTATTTATTAACTTATTAATTTATCAATTAATTTATTCATGTCATAATTTATTTATTAATTGATTAAATAATTATTCAATTTATTTATCAATTTATTCATCTAACAATTTATTTATTAATTCATTAAATAATTTATTTATTTATTTATTTAAATTTTTACCTCTCAATTTATCTATTAATTTATTCATCTAATTATTTTCTTTATTTATTTACTTATTAATTTATCTATTAATTAATTCATTCAATAAATTATTACTTAATAATTTCACATGCTTTTTATTATTTTTTTTTAAATGAAGGAGTAAATATTTAATGAAAAGAAAACTGAACGTGCTCTTATTCATGTTGCAACAGTAAGATGCTTGATCAAATCTTGATTACGTTTTGCGTTACGCTCTTGATCAAGATTTGATCAAGCATCTTGATCAAGAATGGATTTGAAATCAAGCTGCTTGATCAAGTCTTGATCAAGACTTGATTTCAATTTCCACTCGGGTAAGTCTCGCGCTGAGAAAAAATGAGTCGAGACTCTACCGAGTCTCTTGATAATAAATAATCTTATAATAATTTTGTTCTTCAGAAATAATAAAATGGCATTTACAAAGACTAAACAGCTCCAAAAAAGCAAATAACGCAAGCTGTTGAAAGAATTATCTAAAAATGTATCATATAAAATTACCAAATTGCTTAAGTTTGATTCTGGAAAATTTAAAGCAGCAGCTACTATGGATATAGACAACGCTTACTACTTTATTTACCGAAAAGATTTGCTACTATTTTCTCAGACGATGCAAATGAATATTTGGAATTTCAAAAAGCAATAGAAGAAGAAAGTTTGATAATGACGTGTGGTGGAGAGAATAATCGTGACATAAAATTTGACAATTGTATAATTATGGATAGAGATTTTGATGAACCTATTTTACTTGAATAAACAATAAATTCAATAATTTTTAAGTTGTTCATTCATTTTTTAATCATAAAACCTTATTTTTACCATTATTATTTATGTTAATATTATAATTATGTTTTTTTTATTTTATAATTTTCTTCTTAAATTAACGTATGCACTATTCCGCTGATTGGTTTATATTCAATAATGCTGTCATGTAAAATTAAACAATAAACTAAAGTTTCTGCAGGAAAATTATTTTTAGATTCAAATTCAAGGCGAACATCAACTGCTCTGGTTTTTAATAATTCATTGTGTCTACTACAATCAATTACACTTAATGGGCATAGTTTTATAAAGGCTTCTTTTGTCAATGGTTCTATTTTTTTACCATCATAAGACTTCGAAAAATTAGTAAACATGTCTCACAGCAAAGAAATTTGTTTTTTCCCAATATCAAGGTTTAAATTTTCATATGGATAAATTGAAGAATTCAGATATAATTTTACAATTGTTATTTCACAATAATCAAAATTAGAAATATCTTTTGCCCAAATATTTTTTCTATTTGTTCAAAAACCAAGAATAACTAAACAAGGTTTTTCTTACTGTGAGCTTGTTTTTACAGTCCATGTGATTTGATTTGTTGTTGGCAGCATTGAATATTCATTTAATTCCCAGCTTTCATGTCCAACAGAAATCACTGAGTCTCTTTGTATATACTTCATCATATCCGTTTTGTTTTTTATTCGATAGTGTTATATATGACATTAACCATTCAATCTTTGAAATTTTGAATCTTATTTCTGGCATTTTCTAAACTTCTTGATGTTTAATTATTGCATTTGTATCGGAGCGAGATCTTACTGAAATAATTTCAAGTTTAGCATTAACTATAATTTTTTGATAGTCTTCTGCAAAACCCGAAAACATTTTTAATTGTTTACAAAAGTCAAAATATCTATTTTTATCTGATTTATACCATCAGCTTGATTAACCCTTCCAGCGTTTTCCAAATTTGTTCTTAGATTTGATGATAAAAAATTTTTCATTATGATTGTAATGCCAAAATTTTTTGATTTATCGACTAAAACTCAATTCGATTCATAACGCATTTCTTCAACTGAAAAGCACATAGCATTGTGACATAACTATATGCTAGCTGGTGCAGGTTAACCATTTAGTTTTGTTTATTGACCACTTATATGGATATAGCTCTTTGATGGTAACATAAACAAATCTTCATTTTAAATCGAAATTCTTATTTGATCACTGTTGTTATAACTAGATGATCCAAAAAGTGTATGTGCATGAATTTCATAGTTTGATATATCATCAGTAAAATAAACCAATGCATTAATATCAAAAATATCTTCTTCACTCATTTTGCCTGGCACAACAGTTTTCTAATGAAACCTTATTTTCCAACATTTTTTAGTTTGAGACCTAGACTTTTATACTTGATTCAGACTGACTATTTCCATACGAAAATCCTCTTTCTATTGTATGACCTCTAAATGATATTCCCATCTCTATAATTTTACATGCAGTGGAATTGTTATTGCACTAAGAAAAAAAATTGCTACAGTTTAGTAAAATGTTTCTTGGGAGTTTTCTGCCGTAAGTTAAAAAAAAATGATCAATTTGAGACAAATTATTTTGTTTTCTTTTTAATATAGAATCAATTTAAGAAAACTTGTTATGAACTTAAAATAATTTTTGTCTTTTGATTTAACATACAACGATACTAAACTTGATTCAATGAGAATGTTATGAAATTTTGATACGATATAAATGAAATAATAACGAATCTGAATGTGCAATTAAAAATATAGGTAATAATACTCATTATTTTTTAATTAATTTTTAAAGTAGGCCTGTTTTAGTATGGTTATACGTGGCTCTTATATGAGCAAATGTACTCAAATAAAGTTTTTTTTGATACTAATATCATTGTGGCAAATAATATTAGATTTTATGTAATAATAAAAAGTACACACAAAAAAAATAATTTTTATCAGTTTTGATAGAATTATAAAAATAACTTGGCAACGTTGTAAAGGTGCGCGCGCTATTTTAAATATTTCTTTGCATGTGAAAATAAAAATATTAAACCTTTGTCAGTACATAAAAAAAAATATTACAGTGTTAATAATTTCAGATATTTGCGTTTCTTTAAATGCAATTATAAAAAGTTTAATGATTAAAAAATGATTCATTATCTCATAAAATAATTACATTGAATAACATTTAGATTGATAATGATTTATTTTATACAAAAAAAAATTATTGAAAATATATATATATTTTTTTTTTTGGGGTTGTCAAGCATGTATGTTTCCTATGTTAAAGCATAGGAGCTAAATTTACGCCACGCCTCTAAAATTTTGGTATCATTGTACGTTAAAGCTGAATGTAAATTCCAAGGTAGGACGACTCTTTGGGTTCATAAGGGCACCCTTACACCTATAGTTTAGAAAAAAAATGAGCACCCTCCATTGTCAAAGATTGACTTTACTGTCGCGTTTTTAGTTGTATGAGTGTGGGCGGCCTGTATTTACGAACACTAATACCACTTTAGAAATAAAATTTTTGATCGTGAAACGTCGTAAAATTTTATTCAATATTTTTCAAATGTTATGATAAGTGGTAAGTGCAAGACTGTACTTCTGATAGTAATAATATTAATAAACCTAAATGATTAAAACCAAAAAAATTGATATAATCAATAATTTCTTTACCGATACGAATAATAAATATATATATTAAAAAATTATAAAAATATAACAAAATATATTTTTTTAATATTTAGAAATACAATTTTAATTATCAATTATTCAAATATGCCTATACAGACATATTCGCATATCAACTACTTGGACTGGTAAGTGTGTGCGTGCGGTTGCAATAAATGAAACAGACCAAAAAAAATAGAGAAGAAAGATCACTGTTGCCATGTTTACATTTCGTGCGCCATGTTAGACAACCGATGAGTGATAATTTTTGTATGATTTAATTAATAACATTTACAATTCATAATAGAAATTGATAATTTTTTTTTTATAATTTTCGTAATTTAAAGGAGTATAAGCTGTAGTAAAATAAAGATTTTCTGTGAGAGCGTTTTTTCAATAGAAGGGAAAACGTTCCGGTACTCCTTATGCTTGTGTGTTAAAAAGCTAAATTGTTGTCAACTTTGACACTAATTATCTCAGTTGAAACGTGATAGAAAATTACAAAAAAAATTTGATAAAATTGATCTTTATTTCACTTAAAAAATAAGCCCACTTTGATCAAAATCTGTGAGAGGGAATTTTTCTTTAATATTTTGACATTCAGCTTTAAGGAAAAATTTGCTTAAATAACATGACATATAACTTATTTTGAAAGACAAGTCATTTAATTTGAAGCGACAACTGTTTAATTTAAGAGAACGTTCGCTAAAATAAAATCATATATGCCTCAATTCAAAACAATACTGATTTTAGTTATGTAAAATATTTGTCAATTGGAATAACTTATATTTATCGAGTATCTCGAGTATCATATGAACATGTTTTATATTTTTCAAAAAAATTTGAATTTGTATATCAGGAGAATATAATGACTAAAGAGGTCTTTGATTTAGAGTCCTCTTATTTAGAATAAAATAGTTAACAAATTGTTGAGTATTATTTTTAATTATTAAAATATTTTTTTGTTTTTTAATTCTAGCTTACACAAAAGTTTCAGTTAAGTTTCACTTTTTCAACGTTGATAATAATAATAATAATAATAATAATAATAATAATAATAATAATAATAATAATAATAATAATAATAATAATAATAATAATAATAATAATAATAATAATAATAATAATAATAATAATAATAATAATAATAATAATAATAATAATAATAATAATAATAATAATAATAATAATAATAATAATAATAATAATAATAATAATAATAATAATAATAATAATAATAATAATAATAATAATAATAATAATAATAATAATAATAATAATAATAATAATAATAATAATAATAATAATAATAATAATAATAATAATAATAATAATAATAATAATAATAATAATAATAATAATAATAATAATAATAATAATAATAATAATAATAATAATAATAATAATAATAATAATAATAATAATAATAATAATAATAATAATAATAATAATAATAATAATAATAATAATAATAATGCGAGAAGATAAAGTTTTTTCGAAGTCCAAAAATATGATCTGAGTTATTTTCTAAGTCCAGATTTTATACAATTTTACCTTAGTAAAACTACTTAAAATAAAATAGCTACTAGGAATATGGCAAAAGGCAATAATCCGAGAGCCTCTCCGCAAGACACCTTGGGCCTGAATTGTGATACTCCCAAAAATTGTGATGTACATCTCAAAAAATATGTAAATAAAAAAAAATTAACCAATAACATGAATTAATAAATGATAACAGCTACATATTAATTAAAATCCGCGAAATATAGTTTTTTAATATACAAAATGATAAAAATCTTAACAATTTTATATCAGGCAGTTTGAATTTTTTCTAAGTCCCGAACAGAAAAATCTTAGTCTTAAATCGCGCTTTATTGAACTTAAACTGTCTTGTGAGATCTTAAACGAACTTCCATTAGCTTCCCAAATAAAATTTTCATTGAAATAAGTTTTAAAGCCTTCAATTTTAAGACTACAAGCTTTCGAAATCGTATTTATTGAATTTTTTTTTATTTTTTAAACCTAAAAACTTTCGAAGTCTTTTAAATCAAGCTTCTAAAAGACTGAAAAATGTGAACGCTTTTGAAGTCTTTCAAATCGAGCGTCTGAAAGACTGAGATTTGAATGCTTTCGAAGTCTTTTAATTCAAGCCTTTAGAAGAATTTGGGGACCTCAGAAAAACTTGTGATTTTATTTGAGAAGCTAATGGAAGTTCATTTAAGATCTCACAAGACAGTTTAAGTTCAATGAAGCGCGTTTTAAGACTTGAAGCTCGTTTAAGACTGAGATTTTTCTGTTCGGGCGTGTAAAAATAAAATAATAACTTAGCCTTGTTAGAGCCGCTAATTTTAAGGCTTAACCAGTGAAAATAATTGTGCCGAAAGAATACTGCTTAAGTATCTTACAAGGCTTATTTGTCATTTCATAAAACAAGCACATCTTAAGTATAGAAACGCACTGCTTAAAAATTGGTTGAAAAACGTTTTATGTTAGATTAACAAATAACGGCTCAACTGATTGAAAAATGACTCAAACTGCTTAGATTAGCCCTCAACTGATTATTTCAAGTCTTATTTTTTTATCCCACTAAGAATTATAATTATTTATACAGGTTAAACAAAATAAGTGAAATAATAATCAAAACAAAATCACAGATTTATGTACCCCGAAATGCCTCAATTTTTTGTTTTTTTTTCTTTTTTTTCTATCTTTAATAATCAAAAAACGTGAATTGAAAAAATATCTCAAAATTTTGAAGTATATAGAGCTGCATAGTTTGCTTGATAGAGAAAAAAAAAAAAAATGAAGCGGTTTTTATTATAATGATATTAACACAATGAAATTGCTATTGTGAAAAAACGACTCAATTTTTTTTTTTCCTATATCCAGCAAACTATGCAGCTCTATATACTCCAAAATTTTGAGATATTTTTTCAATTCACGTTTTTTGATTATTAAAGATAGAAAAAAAAAAAAAAACAAAAAATTGAGGCTTTTCGGGGTACATAAATCTGTGATTTTGTTTTGATTATTATAACTATTGTCGTTAAATATTTTTTTTCAAACAAAATGTAATTCATGTCAATTTAATTGTGAAACGAATGAGTTCAATAAATTTTGTTCTCTAAAAATAGTTTCTTCAATAACAATAGTGAAACCATTATTACGTTTTGCAAACGCAGCTCAAAATTTAATTTCTCACTATTGTTTAATGAATTACTTTGTTCAAATAAATATATGCTTAACATTTTTTATTTTCATTCGTTTAAATTAATAACTCTTGTCTCTCATGCGTAACTTGTCATCGGACTCTATATTGAAATGTTGGATATATATTATTGAGCAGACAATCTCACCAAGCAAAAAATATAAAATAAAAATAATTCACTTTCACTTTATAGATTGAATATAGAGATTTTTTTATATATTTTTTTGCATGTATATTTCGCTGATGCGAGTCGACTGATACCGAAAAGAACACGCCACTATCTGATTACGTCATATTTAAATAAAGAATGAAAAAGAAATCATTGTCACGAATCATTTGATTCAACGTAATTTTTTGTAGTTATTCTGTAGTAATTGTAATAACAGTTTGTTAACGGTTTTATTTTGTAAAAAACTTAGAAAAAATTTAAATGGGAGTGGTTAAAATAGAAGGAGAATAAATCAACATTTCATTTAGAAGCTGATATAAAGACAAGTCACTATTGCTCCGAAGCTTATTTTAGATTTGAGTTTCTTTTGATTAATTCAACTGATTAAAACATTGTTCTATATTTTCATCATGATTTTTCGGGAGGTCTATATCATTAGCTATTTTTGCAAGTCATAACTATGACTATAATTCGTTTTTTAATATTTCAGATAATATTTTTGATGACTGTCCTAGCTGCCAGTCGAGCAAAACCACTTTTAAGCCCATCTATTCGAGACATCACACCTGTTTTTAAATCTACTCATCATGATTACTTCCAACAAAAACCGAATCAGCAAGATGTTAATTTAGATGAACAACAAAATCCCGAAAATTGTGAAAAAGTTTATAAAAATTCAATGGTTTGTTTGGTATGCAAAGATCTAGAAACAACAGCAAAATCTGAACAGTGCTCATACGTATCTCATCCAAGTGAAAAATTTAATTCAAAAAAAAAAACAGCATTTGATAAAAATAATAAGAGTCTTCAAGCAAAGCCGAGAATTGCCAGAGATCAGAGTAGAGAAAGTGGTGAGGAAACATCGTTTCCATCGGAATCAAGTTATTCTGATAGTGGTTATATTGACGGTGGTGATGAAGTCTTACACAATTATGACAGTTTTTCGGATACTTACGATACTCCTTTAAGTTACGATAGTTCATCGGGTAGTTATGGCAGCTCTTCAAACTTCGATAGTCCTTTGACATCAGCTGAGTACACATCTGAGTCTGAAAAAATATCTCAAAAAGCAACAAGAGATCATTGTGATGAGATACGTAGAGATGACATGATATGTACGATATGCAAGGATCCAAAAACAGGTGATGATTATGAAAAATGTTCATATGCATTTGTACCAAGAGATAAAAATTACAAATACAGTAAATCAAACAGTTTTGGTTATCCTGTTGACAATAAAAATCGGAAACATCAAACTAAAAAAGTACCATCAGGTTATGGAAGATCTGATAATGCACAGGAAATAATTGAAGTTGAAAAAATTAAAGCAACAAAAAATAAGAATGATGGATGTCATGAAGAAATCAGAGATTCAACGATTTGTAATGTCTGTAAAGATCCAGAGAGTGGAGCTGATTCAGAAAACTGTAGTTACTCATATAAACCAGATGAAAAAATTTATGCCTATACTGACTTTAATTCATTTGGTTCAACCTAAAATACCAAATCAAGGGATCACTCTAAATAATTAGAAAAAATTTATGATTGTAATGAATGAAGTTATTTATTCTATGTTGATATATTTGTTAATAAAAGAATACTACGTGTAGAAGAATTTTCTTATGTCATAATGAATAATGATTTATTTTTTTTAATTAACTGTTATGTTTTATTGAGTCTTATTATGTATCCCGAGAATTTTTAATACAAATTTACAAAAAAAAAAAAAAACCTTTTAAAACGTTTGTATACAATTTAATAAATATATATATGTTTATTAAATTCATTGTTTATAGATTCTAAATATATATTTAGAATTTATACAATTTATACAATTTATACAATTTAATAAATATATATATATATATTTATTAAATTCATTGTTTATAAATTCTAAATATATATTGATCAAGAAGCACGGTAGTGCTAATTTGATTATTGTGCAAAATTGTGTTATAAAAATAATAAACATCAATAAATGATACACCGGTAAAATAATTATAAATAAACATTAAACTTGATGATGTATGAATTGTGTTTGATAGAAAAAAAACTTTAAAAAAAGATATGATATCTAACAAAAAACAAAAAACAAGTATTTTATACAAAAAAAAAGCGTCCAGTATTCGAAATTGTAATCAACTTCTAATGTAATTTGTTTTGCTATTAATTAATTTTTTAATGTAAAAGAAATATGATACAATTAGATACGTCATTTTGAGATTGAACATTATTCAGATATCGCGTAAAAATAGCATCGATGGATCATTATTCACTTGCAAATGAAAAACGTCTTGTAAAAAAGCTATAAGAGGCGCTGAATCAGGTGATGCAAAATTAACATTAAAATCTCCACTTAAGACCATCGCATATTCATTTTCATTACCACCATAAAGCGCTGCACCTTGATCAGAATATACTATAATTATTAATAATAATATTACCAACATCAATAATAATATAAATTAATATAAATAATAATAATAATAACAATGTCAATAATAATATAAATCAATATTAATAATAATATCATTATTAATAATAATATTACCAACATCAATAATAATATAAATTAATATAAATAATAATAATAATAATAACAATGTCAATAATAATAATATTACTAGCATCAATAATATAAAATAATATTACTACCATTAATATTATAAATTAATATAATATAATATAAATAAACTATTATAACTATAGAGATGGCGGCCAACTGTCAATTTACGCTGGTGGGAATTACTTTATACATTCCCGGGAAAAAAAATTATATGTTATAACATATAATTGTATGCGATTATAATTGTATACAATAGCATGTTAAAATTGAGTGCATGTTATTGTATGTTATAATTGACCCGATTGTTTTGCATGTTATTGATACAATTGCATATAATTGCACGTGCAATATTTATGTGATTACATGTATAAATATAACCATACAATTACCTACGATTATCGATTATTGTATATTATTGTACTTGATAACATATGATTGTATACAATTATATATTATAAATATCAAATTATTGGATTCGATATGATATGATAACATATAATATTACACATATAATTGTATAAAGTTGTATACAATAACATGCAAAACTATCGGGTCAAATATAACATACAATAACATGCACTCAATTTTAACATGTTATTGTATACAATTATAATCGCATATAATTATATGTTATAACACATAATTTTGTTATTAAATAAAAAAAAAGTATGACTTTTTTCATCTAATCACTGAATATTATTATATATTATCAAGAGGCACGGCAGTGCCTCGCGTCAAGTATGAGGAAGGAAATATATATGTGTGTGTAAGAGTAACTACCGTGCCTTATTATACACGACTCCGAGTTGACCCCTTCCGTTTCCAATGTTTCAAAATTTAATAAAGATATGATGGAATCAATTTAAAAATATGGGGTTTCGTAATGATCCCATAAATCGATGTCAAGCTTTTTTTTAAAAAAAAAATCAGATTTTTTAGTGTAATACTTTTTTTTTAATTCAACAATCAAATTAACGGTTGCGATTTTTTGGCTGAAAAGCCAGATTTCTGAATTCGTTAAGTTGGTAGAACAGTGTAAGATTATAAATACATTTTTTTTTTTTTTTGCTCTCTGTTTCTTTTTGCTCATTTTTGTTGGCTGCACTGCAGAGTTGACGTATGATAAATAAATATACCTAAATAAATATGTGCAATAAAAAAATAATAAACATTGATAAACATTAAATGATATACCGGTAAAATAATTATAAATAAATAATAAAAAAAAATAATAAGCATCAAATAATCACCGGTAAATTAATAATTATATATAAATATAAATAAATTACTAATTTAATTTAATTATCAATAAAAAACAATTCATTAATTTCATAATAATTTGGAATTTTTAGAAATCACCAGATGGATTATTTATCAACAAAATAATATATCTTAATAAATAAAATTTATTCATTGTTACACCATTATGCATTTATGATAAAAATTATGTGAAGATAATTATCAGATTTTACAAGTACCAAATATCTATTCGATGATTTACCAGAGCAAATAAAAAAATCAATTAGTCGAATATTAGAAAGCCATGATTACATTAGACTCAAAAATTATTAATAATTATTGAACTTGATAATCATCTTATTATTAAAAAACCATGTGATAATAATAAAATAATATGTATTGATAAAATAAATGAAGAAATGTTATCACAATTTGATGATAAAGCAGTGAATAGATTCAACAGCAACAAGTGTTGAAAATATATTTTTTCCTGTCATTATAAATGACAATATAATATCAAGTATACAAAATACAGATGATGAAAAATTAATTTATAAGCCAAAACTAACAAGATCTAAAGCCTAAGAATCAGCACAAATAATGCCAGATCTACAATGGCATTTAACACTAAATAAAATAATAAAAGTATCACCATAAATCCAAGCATTAGTTGATGATGATTTACTTTAAAAAGATTCTTCTGATGATGCTTATAAAATACCAGAGTAATTACAATTTAAATTATCTATATTTTTTTATTATTTCATTTTCATTAATGTATTAATAATTTAATTCTTTTTTTTTTTTTCATACATATAAGATATTATGGGTTTACCAATATCAGCACCATTAACAAGTCATAAAATAATTTATACACTTCCAATGTTAACAATAAAAGAAGATAAAGGTACTGGTATTGTAACATCAGTACCAAGTGATTCACCAGATGATTATGCTGCACTTGTTGATCTTAAAAAAAAACAACCATTAAGAGAAAAATATGGTATTAAAGATGATATGGTATTACCATATGAACCAATATCAATACTTGAAATACCAGAATATGGTAATCTTGCTGCTGTATATGTTTATGATAAATTAAAAATTCAATCACAAAATGATAAAGATAAATTATTAGAAGCTAAAGATATGGTTTATCTTAAAGGTTTTTATGAAGATGTATTACTTGTTGGTGATTATAAAGGAAAAAAAATTCAAGATGTTAAAAAAGATATACAAAAACAATTAATTAATGAAAATAATGCAGTTATTTATTATGAACCAGAAAAAAAAATTATATCAAGATCAAATGATGAATGTGTTGTTGCACTTTGTAATCAATGGTATTTAGATTATGGTGAAGAAAATTGGAAAAAACAAACTATAAATGCATTAAATAATCTTGATACATTTCATGATGAAGTTAGAAAAAATTTTAATGCAAGTCTTGATTGGCTTCATGAGCATGCATGTTCAAGAACATATGGTCTTGGTACAAAATTACCATGGGATGAATCATGGCTTATTGAATCATTATCTGATTCAACAATTTACATGGCATATTATACAATTGCACATTTAATACAAGGTGATACATTTAAAGGTGATAAACCAAATAAATTTAATATTAAAGCTGATGAATTAACACCAGAAGTATGGGATTATATATTTTTTAAAGATTCAAAATATCCAAATACATCAATTAAAAAAGAATCACTTGAATTAATGCGTCATGAATTTCAATATTGGTATCCAGTTGATATACGTGTTTCTGGTAAAGATTTAGTACAAAATCATTTAACATATTTTATTTATAATCATACTGCAATTTGGCCTGATCAACCAAATCTTTGGCCAAAAGGTATACGTGCTAATGGACATTTATTATTAAATTCAGCTAAAATGTCAAAATCAGATGGTAATTTTTTGACATTAAGTGATGCTACTAAAAAATTTTCAGCTGATGGAATGCGTCTTTGTCTTGCTGATTCTGGTGATTCTGTTGAAGATGCTAATTTTGTTGAAAAAATGGCTGATGCTGGTATTTTACGTTTATATACATTTATTGAATGGGTTAAAGAAGTTATTTCAACAGAAAATACATATCGTAAAACTACACCAGATACATTTAATGATAAAATATTTATTAGTGAAATGAATTTAAAAATTCGTGAAACTGGTGATAATTATAATAAAATGTTATATAAAGAAGCACTTAGAACTGGATTTTTTGAATTACAAACAGCTAGAGATAAATATTTACAATTAAGTGCACTTGATGGTGTTAATTGGAATCTTATAATGCAATATATTGAACTTCAAACAATTTTAATTGGTCCAATTTGTCCTCATGTTGCTGAACATGTACGTGGTATTATTGGTAAAAATTCAATTCTTGATGCACGTTGGCCAGAAGTTGGTCCAATTGATGAACTAATTATTAATTCATCACAATATATTATGGATGCTGCACATTCATTTAGAATTTGCAATATCCAGAATTTGTCTATATATCTAGTAAGAATTATTTAATAATAAATAAGGTAATTATGTATTAAAAGATGAACAATTGAGTTGTGTTTATTACGTGATAATGAATTTCTAATTATAATAAAAAGTTTTTACTAGAAATTAATTCACTAAACATACTAAAACCAATTTATAATGAAACAATAAAGAATCATTTAATTGATTGAATGTATCATAAGAATATTTACCATAATAATAATAAATAAAAATAAAATTAAATATATAATAATGAATAATCAAAATAAATAATAATCAACATAAGTATACAGAAACAAATTATTTATGAATAATTATATTAAATTAAAACAGAATCGTCATCATTTTCTCGAAAAATATAAATCATTCTTTACAACTATCATATACATATATATAAATTTTTGCATAATGTTCTAAATAATAATTATTTCATAATAATTGTTTATAATTACATAAACAGAATAATAATTATTTATCATCATTAACCAACAAATAATTAAAATTTTTTATTTTCATTTTTTAAATAGGTTTTAGAATTCTTTAATTTTTAGAATTCACTGAGAAATTTATATATAATTATGTATGTATATTATGTTGAAAGTAATTATATAATTATTTATTAATTTAAATTCACAAATTGAATATTTCAAAGCCATAAATATTTATTTAAAATTCACTAGATGTCAGGTCTGTTTGTAGGTCGCTATCGTATCCATATATGATAACACGTATTATTTCTACGTATAATACAGCCGTATCATACTTACCCAGCTCTGATGACAGAAAGTCAGATATCGTTCTGGTTGCTAGCCGCCATTAATTTTCATGTTGTCAGATGAAGTTGACAGTGTTATAATTTTAGTGTTTAATTGTTTATAAAATTACGTGTTTAATGTGTTTGATTGTTTATACCATCAATATTTTCAACATATATTTTATTTAAATTTTAAATATTTTTTTTTAGAGTTTTTATAACAGATAGTTTTTTGTGATACTTATTTTTAATTTGACGTTTATCTAACCTATCCTATTTGTTGATTTATCCTTTATTTTTTAAGTGTTTTTTCTTTTTTTTTTTTTTTTTTTTTTATTTCCATAGGATTAATTGTAACCTATCCATTTTGTCCGTTTATCCGTTATTTTTCAGGTGTTTTTTCTTTTCAGGTTTTCTTTTTTTTTTTTATTTTTACAGGATTAATTGTAACCTATCCATTTTGTCCAATTATCTTTTATTTTTCAGGTGTCTTTTCTTTTCAGGTTTTTTTTTTTTTTATTTTTACAGGATTTTACTTCCTTTGAGAAAGTTTTGTTTCCCTTGCCAAGAGTTTTCTCTCGTTTTGAGAAGAATCTATTTCCCTGACAAGAGTATTTATTCTTCCATTGAGAAAGGTTCATTAGCCTTGTCGGGAGTTTTTTCTCTTTTTAAGAAGAATTTATTTCCCCGACAAGAGTATTTATTCTTCTTTCGAGAAAGTGTCTTCACCTTGTCAGGTTTTTTTCCATTTTTTGAGACGAATTGGTTCCCTTGGCAAGAGTATTTTTTCAAACGTTTGAATACTAAGTTGAATTCCAATTTTTTATATACATATAATTTTTTAAATTTTTTGACGATTGTTTGTTCCCCAAAAACATTAATTGATCATAATAAAAAAAATGTTTGATGAAATTGATAATTGTGAATATGATTGTAAGGTTATTTCAAGTTCAGATTTATGGTTAAGAGATGAAGAAATTGACTTTTTTGCCAATTTATTGCATAAAAAATTTAAATATAAGTTTATACGCTGTTGGGCTTTTCAACATGTTGATCTTTTAGAGCAAATAACGGATAAAAAAAAGCACATTCAAATTTTACATTCAGCAGCCTTAGATATTTTTGATAGAAACGCATATAAAATGGAGGGTGGTCATTGGATATGTACTTATTATGATGGTGATTTGATTCACATTTATGATTCTTTGAATAATTCAAAATTAAATGATCAAATTATTATTAAGCTGAGAATGTTATATGGTAATGCATTTGACGAAGAAGCTGTAATATTTCACACAGTACAACAACAAACGAATGGTTCTGATTGTGGAGTATTTGCCATTGCGAATGCAGTGACTCTTGCATTAAACGAAAACCCCGAAATTACCACATACAAGCCATACGATGTTGGAAAAATGCGTACCCATTTATTAAATATGTTTGAACTTGGCGATATTTTACCATTCCCTCGATCAAATATTCGTAGTTCAACTCATAACAAAGATAATAAGGCAGCTATTGAAAAAAATAGCATCGGCAAATCTTCATGTTTGCCAAATAAAAGAAAGTGTTCGATTAGTGGTGACTTTTCGATAAGTGCTGAAATATATGGTGGCCAGAAGCGTATTTGTAAACGAAAGACCATTAAGATTGCAACTATGTCGGAGGAATCGAGAAACAGAATTACAGGAAATCAAAGATTAGACGGAGATGACATGTACTATTTTGGGAAGTTACTGTCGAGTATTTCAAATTATGCACCACAAGATACTTTATATGTACAAAATGTAGATAAAATTCAAGCCATCCCAAATGGCAAAAAACATATTCAAATTCTTCATAGCAGAGGCGCTTCTGGTCCAATTACTGATCACTGGGTTTGTAGTTATTATGACGGTAAAAGTGTTTATATTTATGATTCATTAAACACTCGTATACTCCATCCAGATCATCAAATGTATTTGCAACGCTTATACCCATTTTTATTAATTAAACAAAACAATGTAACGTTCCCAAAGGTTCAACAACAACGAACTGCTAATGATTGTGGCGATTTCGCTGTGGCTTTTTCAGTTTCCTTATTATTCCGTCATAAACCTGAAATGATTGAGTATGACTGTGATAATATGAGAAAGCATTTGCTGAATATGTTTGAAACACAAACAATTACTCTATTTCCAATGACTGAGCATAGCGATTTACCACTTTCACTTCCTCTGGCAGACATATTGAAAAAAGAACATAGAGCATATTTGGAACAGATACGTGTAAACAAAAAAGCTCAAACAAGATGCGTAGATAATAAAAAACAAAAAAATGAAGTATTAAAAAAGCCACAAATTTCAAAGACTGAGTTACCTAAGGACGACAATACATATATTCCATTAAAATTGTCCCCGGAAATATGTATTCAAAATCTTACACGTGAAATTTTGATTGAGTCTATTGACGATGTTAGAACTGAAGTAGAAGCTCGGCTTAGAGCTGAAAAAATGGTCAAGTGGTGTATGAAAGCAAGGAAAAATTATTATTCTAGTCAATTTAAAAATCTTCAAAAAATGATAAAAATAGCAGATTCACGTCCGAAAAATATGAATGATGATTCTATTATTAAGGATTTATGTGGAGACTCAAATCATACCTCCTCTTCTGAACCATATTTTTATGATACGTCATACGTTTTCAATTATGAATCAGAAAAAATAAAAAAAAAAAGTAATCTAGGAGAAAAGAGACGTGGAGACACTGAACAAAATGAAATGGTGATGGAAATTAAAAAGCAAAAAAAAGAGTCCTCAGATACGCTTGTTATGAACTTACAAGGTCAAGTAGTAAATATATTACCAATTAGTACAAGTAACAAGGGTGTAATATCTTGGAGTTGCGATTCTACTTGCACTGTAACAAAAGACAAAAAAGTAATAAATGACTATAAAAACTTTCTTCAAATTTTGGTAACTCAAACGTTGTCAACTTGTCCAAAATTTC